>JAFKAC010000020.1:600000-876364 GCA_025766275.1 Lactarius indigo | reverse complement strand
TTGCTTCACCTGCTTTGACACAACCCTCTGCTGCTATTCAGCTGCCTCCAGTATCTCACCACAGTCTACTTTGTCACTGTGAGTATTGGTTATGTCTATGCTGTTCATCATCTCGCCAATGGAATTTTGGTTCAAAGGCTGTAAACCAAGGGTATCCCAGGATGACTTCGTCATTTCCAAGATCGGTGATAAGGATCATTCTGGGTTTTTCCCCCTGTTTTTACAGTTAGATCGGTGAAGGAGGTGATTTCTCCTCCTTGATTATGGGTTCCATCTATGTTCCATATCTTGATAGGTTGTTCTGTGGCCAACCAGGCAATGTTCAATTGCTTTAGAAGGTTTGTGCTTATGAAATTGTCGGTCGCTCCAGAGTCAATAAGAATGTTTTGTTTGGCCGTTGCATGTGCAGATTTGAAAAGTACTGGAATTCGCATAGATTGGAATCTGCTATTGTACACACTAAGTTTTAATGCTCTAGCCCAGGCTGCCAGGTTCAAGCGTTCAGAAAATCCTTTTTCTGTCCAAATAACTTGTCCACCATGAGTTCACGAAATTTGGGGATTTGGGCAAAGAGGGCAGCAACTTGTGCCTCCGCTTGCTCTTCATTTGAGAGGGGTTGTGAAGCTGTCATGGAAATTGTGGCCATCGTTGGAGTGGGTGGCCACAGTTTTGGCTGTTACTGCTGGTTTTTGTGGGCAGATGGGAGATGTGGCCTTGGCCACGGCATCGGAAGCACCTTCCTTCCTTTTAAAGCTATTTTTTCTCATCGTCTGTCATTGCAGTGCGGGCTCGAGTGCGACTGACATCCATTGCATTCAGATCTCTGTTTTTGTTTAAGGTGGACAGCCATTGATCGCGGGAGGCTCCTCCTCTTTTGGTTCTTCCCCTTGGTGAGTTTATCTTTAAGGAGAAGGTATTCGGCTTGTTGGAGGGTGACTGCCGCCTTCCAATCGTCCCATGTTATTGGGTGGTGGAACTTGATTGCATTGACCATGAGGGCATTTGGTAATCCTTTCTGGAAGATTTCCAAGGTGGTGGCTTCATCCTTATTGTATCTGGCCTTGTTTGCCTTGTTTGAGAACTTGGCGATGTATGTGTCATATCTTCTTTTTCCATCCGAAGAGTTTGAATGGCATGCTGGGCTTTTTGCTGTTGAGTGGTGTCGGTGTATGCCTGAATGAAGCGCATTTCTATGTTGTTCCACAAGTTTTCTGTGTTCATGGCCACTCCTCCTGCTAATTGATCTACTAGCCATTGAATTTGTTCTTCTACCCAATCGTCCACCAACGCCCTCTGATGTAGAAAGGAGGGTCATCGCTCAAGAGTATGGGAGGGTTAATTGCTGAACGCTTGGGTTCATTCCTTGATAGAGGGAGAAGGCGTTGAGAAATCTTGACTGGATTCTTGGTCTCCGTAAACTTGGGAGGAGGATTCCCTCTGAGTAATCCGTTCGGGGCTCCTGCTGCTGCACCTCCAGTGCCTGCTGCACCTCCAGGCATGCCACCTCCGCCTCCAGGCACACCGCCTCCACCTCCAGGTGCACCGCCTCCATGATGGCTCCTGCGCTTCCTAGAGGGCCTCCTCCACCTGCCAGCATACTTCCTCCCAGAGAATGTCCTCCACTACCTGAAGGATTCGCTGATGAGGCTCCTGCAGGTTGGGAGCTTCCTGAGGGTTGGGCGGTGGTGAGAGTGGTGGAGAGTTGGGTGGCGGACATGTTGGCATATGATGCGAAGTCGACTGGCCTTTGGATGGTGGGGGTAAGGGTAGGGTTGTTTTTCTGAGTCGGAGTCTGGTTCTGATGCGGGTTCTTCAACGTCTGAGTCAGTGTTGATGGCTTGGATGTGGCCTTTTCCAGGTCCTAATCCGAGGTGTGCAGGGACTGGTTTATATGAGTACCAGGAGTGTTTGAATCAGAGTAGGCAACGTAGGCCCAGATGTGCTGATCCTCGATATACTCGATGGGTTCGTATGAGAGTTTGTCAGGGTTGTAGACGTAGTATCCCTTGTTGTGTGGGGTATTTCTCCAGAGGGCAGTTCCTTTGATTGAGGGTCAGAGGTCATCGTGTGGGTGTCGTTCCAGGTATTCCTGGACAAACTGGGTCAACTTCAGCTGGTGAGAGCCATGGTGTGCAGTTGAAGAGACTAGACTTAATGTAACGCCACTACAGGGGCATTAGGTACAACCTGTACCAAGTCAGTCGAATCGTGGTAGCGCAAGCTCCAAGGCCTGGCTTCAGTAGAATGATGCACAAGGATCACAAGGACATTAGTCACTTGGATCATAGAGGAAGGCTAAGATGCGAAGGCCTAGCAAGGACTGAGAGTTCGCGAGATGAAGGAAAGCATGAAGGCATCCATGTTAGATGAGTGTAGTTTTACACAAGAAGTCTAGTCTCCTGTACAAGCTAGGTAAGACGCGGTTTAAGTACATGTTGGCCTGTATGGCCACTACAAACAGATGGTGTCATTGCTCGACTAAGGAATAAAGGGGAGGACATATGAAGAACAAAGGGTAGTCATAATGGAAATAAAGGTGAATCACACGGGGTCGTGCGTGAGTAAGAATGAGATGGAAACTAGCACATGTCAAGCTTTATCAAAGGAGAACATCGATAAGCAGGGTGCGTGATAGGAACCGGGTAATCATAAAGTCCACGTAGTCATACAGGGCTCATAAAGTATTGGGGGTGGGATAGTAAGAAAGCAAAGGATGAGTCTGGAAAGAATTCGTAACATTGAGGTGTCTTCAGGCCAAGATGGGGGGTAATGTTACGATTTCTCCGGACTCGTTCTTTCCTTTCCTTACTATTCCAACCCTGATACTATACGAGCCCTGTACAATTACGTGGACTTTATGATTACCCGGTTTCTATCACGTGCCTTGCTTATCGACGATTCCTTCTGATAAAGCTTGACATGTGCTAGTTCCCGCCTCATTTCCACTCATGCGTGACCCCGCGTGATTTGCCCTTATTCTCACTATATCCATGCCTTGTTCTACTTATGCCTTTCCCCTTATTCTCCGAACAGGTGATGACGCCATCTGTTTGCTGTGGCCATACAACCTGACTTGTATTTAAGCCTAGTCACACCTAGCTTGTACGGTAGACTAGACTTCTTGTGTAATACTACACTTGTCTAAATGCAGATCACCTTGAGTGCTCTTGAAAGTCTCCCAACCTCCTTATTCCTGCTAGACCTTCACGTCTTAGCCTTCCTCTACAATCCAAGTGACTTAGGTCCTTGTGATCCTTGTGCATCATCTCTACTGAAGTCAAGCCTCTGAGCTTGTACTACTGTGAGCTGATTGACTTGGTACAGGCTGTACCTAATGCCCCTGTAGTGGTGTTACAAGTAGGTGGGGTTTCGAGTGGTGGAGGTGGTGTGGAGGGTGCCAATGATGGGGGTGATGGTACTGGTGGTTTGGGTGGAGGAGTAGGATTCTGGCAAGGAGGGGGGGTTGGCAAGTATTGGCCTTCTTCTGGTGTGGACAGTGTAAGTTCCCCTGGTTCTCGTTCAGGGGAACGGGGAATAATGGGGACAGGGTCGATTGTCATAGTGGATCGGGGGGAGTCTGTAGATGGTGGTGGTGGTGACAGTCGGGGGATACCGGGAATGGTGAACGATAGATTGGTGACGGCGATGGTTTCTCCATTGAACAGGGCGGTGAGTTGGGGATCAATGTCGAGAACATTGACAAGAGTTGTATCGGAAACTGGGGTGTTGGCCATTGTGTGGTACTGCTGTTGGGCTAAGGACATCTTCTTCTTATATCTTTCATCCAGCCCTGTTGGTGGATGGGTGCAATTGGTAATAATCTTTGATCGTGTCTTGCGCATGTGTTAGATTGGTTGCAGGTTCCCACATGTTGTTGCTCATGGGGAATCCCTTCCACTTTACTAGGAAGTGGAGTTTATGCCCTTGGCCTCGTTCCTGGGCATCTTCAATTCACTCCACTTCATACTCCTCTTCTCCATTGATAAGGTCAGGTGGAGGTCGGGTGAAGTTCATACCGTGCATCTCCATCTCCTTATAGGGCGTGAGAAGGTTCACATGGAATATGGGGTGGATCTTCCATGACGGTGGGAGTTCGAGTTTGTAGGAAACATCTGATAGAACCTTCGTTATCTTGAAGGGTCCGTATCTTTTAGGGGCAAGTTTACTTGTAGGGTAGAAGGTGCGGAGATTTGTTCCTTCTAGCCATACATGGTCTCCTTGTTGATAAGGTGTGAACCCCATCTTGCCTCGTTGTGCCATGAGGTGTTGCGCATGTTTGATACTATCCTGGGCGTGTTGTCTGAGGACTAATAAATCTTCCAGTCATTGATCCACTGCTGGGCAGTTTGACGGTTTGGGGTTCCATGTTGTTTGGGGTTCCCATCCCATAAGGAGTGAGAATGGGGAGTGTTTGGTTGTGGCATTGGTCCACGAGTTGTGCGCGAATTGTGCCATGGGTAAGACTTCCGCCCAATTGTCTTGTCTTACGTTGCACCAGTGGCGTAAATACTGCTCTAGCCATTGATTGGTGTGTTCCGATTGGCCGTCGGTTTGGGGGTGGTATGCCGATGATATATTTTGTTGTATTCCCAGGGTGTTGCATAGTTGCCTCATGAATGTTGATGCAAATCTGGGGTCTCAATCAGATATGATTTTTCTGGGTAATCCATAGTGGGGGTACATGTGTTGGAGGTAGAGTTTGGCTACCCCTTCTGACGTTATGGTTTTGTTGCAGGGGATGAATATGGCTGCATTTGAGCAATCGTGATCGGTGATGGTGAGGATTGAGTCAAAGCCGTTCGATGTGGGGAGTTTGACTATGAAGTCCATGGCTACCACTTCAAAGGGTTCGGCTGATGGATCAGTGATGATGGGGAATAAGTGTGGCTTCTGTCAGTGGGAGTTAATTTGTTGCTTTGGCATGTGGTGCATCCCTTGACATAGGCTTCCACATCTTTTCACATATTGGGCCACCAAAAGTCGCGTCATACCAATTCCAGAGTGTTTGCAATTCCTGGGTGTCCAGCACTTGGGGTGTCATGGAAAAAGGTGATTACCCCCCGTTTAAGATCGTTGTTTCCCACAACAACGAGCGCGTCACCTTTCCACCATAATGCGTTGTGTTTCTTTAGGTTATGGGGTTCAATCCATGGGAGAAGGGTTGCTTCATCCATGTTTTGCGTGATCTGGGTCCATATATCCATGTTGTGCATGGACATTTGAGTGATTTGAGGAATACACTATCTGGTAGGATGGTGATGTGGTTGTTATCCATGGTGCCGTCATCATAATTGGGGCACCTAGATAATGAGTCGGCTTGTGTATTTTTTGTGCTGGGGATGTGTTTGAGCATGAAATTGTATTCTGAAAGCTCCTGGAATTCCCGAGCTACCCTTTGGTTTATTTTTCATGGTTCCTTCCAGTATTGAAGGTTGGCATGATCGGTGTGTATGACTATTAGGTGGGGAGATCCTATGAGGTATGTGTGCCGTGTTCATAATGCTTTGACAATTGCTAGTAATTTGCAGTCATAAATGTCATAATTCCATTCGGCTTCTGTGAGGGATTTGGAGTAAAATGTGACAGGATGGAGTTTCTGATCTTCCCCCTTCTGGTTCAGTACCACTCCTAGGGCGTAACTAGAGGCGTCCACTTCAATTTCAAAAGGCCGATCTAGTTGGGGAAATAGGAGTACAGGTTCATTGCTGATACGGTCCTTAATGGTGTTGAATGCCTTCTGCCTCGCTTCAGTCCAGTCCCAGGGTGCATCCTTTTTTGTGAGGTCATGCAGAGGTCTCACGATCGTTGAGAACCCCCTTATGAAGCGCCTGTAGAAGTTGCAGAATCCCAAAAAGGCCTGTACTTCCTTAAGTGATGTCGGCGCTTTCCATTCTCGTACCCCTTGAACTTTAATGGGGTCCATGCATAGTTTACCATGTCCAATGATGAGTCCCAGGTATTCCACCTCGTGAACTTTGAACACACATTTTTCCAGCTTGATGTAGAGGTTGTGTTTGTCGCAAAGATCTAGTACTTGGTGGAGTACATGCCTGTGATGTTCCAAATTATCCGGTGTCGCTATTAATATGTCATCCATGTAGACAATGACCTCTCCCGTTGGTACCAGCTCCTGGAAAATGGTGTCCATCATTGTTTGGAAGGTACTGGGGGAGTTTGTCAGGCCGGAGAACATCACCCTTGGTTTGAATAGTCCTTGATTAGTTTTGAATGCCACCTTCCATTCGTCTCCTTCTTTGATACAGATGTTGTTATATCCCCATTGTATATCCAGTTTCGAATATAAGCACACATTTCGAATTCGATTGATAAGTTTGGGGATAAGGGGGAGTGGATAGTGATTCTTCACAGTAACATTGTTGAGACGTTGATAGTCCTGTACGGGGCGTAATTTCCCATCCTTTTTTTGATAAAGAAGAATGGGGATGCGTAGGGTGACTTTGATGGTTGGATGTATTGCTTCTCCAGGTGTTCTGTGACGAATTCCAAGAGTTTCTCCATTTCCGGAATAGTTAACAGATATACTTTGCAGTCCATGGTTTGGGGGCATCAGGGACTAGATCAATGGTGTGGTCCCATGTCCTTGATGGGGGAAAACATTGTGATGCTTCTTCACTAAAGACCTTCTGATGTCTCCAATACTCCTTGGGGACCATTTCTTCAAATGTCTTTTGGGGCTTCTTTACCGCTTCTCGTTGGGCCAATTCTGAGGCCGTAGTTGTCTTTTGTAATCGAATGTATGGGTCCCCTTCTTGTTTGACTTGCTCCCAAGCCAACTTGTCAAGTTGATACGTCTCCAATGCCTTAATGGTAGATTCCATGGGCATGGATTCGTCTGACAAGTTAATGCTAGTGATTACGACTGGTTGGAATTCTTTGTCGATCGTGGCATCTCGCCAATGAAACTTTGGTTTGAAGGTGGTGAACCAGGGATATCCTAGGATGACTTTGTCGTTTCCTAGGTCGGTGATAAGGAACCAGAGGTTCTGAGTTTTGTCTCCAGTTCGGACAGTTAGATCTGTGAAGGAGGTGATTTCTCCTCCCTGATTGTGAGTTCCATCTACGTTCCATATTTTGATGGATCGTTCCATTGGAAGCCAAGCAATCTTGAGTCATTTCAGGAGATTTGTACTTATGAAATTGTCTGTTGCCCCTGAGTCAATTAGGACATTTCGTTCGGCCATCGCATGTGCAGATTTAAAAAGAACTGGAATTCGCATGGATTGGAATCTGCTAGTGTACATGCTAAGGTTAAGAGCTCTAGCCCAGGCCGCCGGGTTCAAGTGTTGAGAAAATCCTTTTTCTGCCTGAATAATTTGTCCACCATTAGTTCACGGACTTCGGGGCTCTGAGCGAATAGGGCTGCTACTTGTGCCTCCGCTTGTTCTTCATTTGTTAGGGGTTGTGAGGCCGTCATAGAAATAGTGGCTGTGGTAGGGGCTGTGGTAGTGGTGGTGTCTGCAACTTTAACCGTCGTTGCTGGTTTCTGAGGGCAGAAACACGAAATGTGCCCTTGTCCTTGGCAATGGAAGCACCTTCCTTCTTTTTGGAGTTGTTTCTTTTCATTGTCCATCATGGCAGCATGGGCCTGAGTACGACTCATGTCCATTGCGTTTGGGTCTCTGTTCTTATTTAGTGAGGATAGCCATTGATCTCAGGAAGCCCCTCCTCTTCTGTCACTTTTTCCTTTGGTGAGTTTGTCTTTAAGGAGAAGATATTCGGCTTGTTGGAGGGTGATTGCCACCTTCCAGTCATCCCATGTTATCGGATGGTGGAATTTGATCGCATTAACCACAAGTGCATTCGGTAGTCCCTTCTGGAAGATTTCCAGAGTTGTGGCTTCATCTTTGTTGTATCCTGCTTTGTTTGCCAGATTGGAGAATTTGGCAATATACATGTCGATGTCTTCTTTCTCCATTCGGAGAGTTTGGATGGCATGTCATGCCTTTTGTTGTTGGGTGGTGTCGGTGTACGCTTGGATAAAGCACGTTTCTATGGTGTTCCATAGATTCTTGGCATTCATAGCTACTCCACCCGCCAGTTGATCGACTAGCCATTGGATTTGTTCTTCTACCCAGTCGTCCACTAGCGGTCCTCTGATGTATGAAAGGAGGGTCATTGCTCGGGAGTAAGGAAGTATAAGTTGTTGAACGTTCGGGTTCATTCCTTGGTAAAGGGCGAAGGCATTGAGGAATGCTTGACTGGTTTCTCGATCTCCAGTAAATTCTGGGGGTAGGTTCCCGCCAAGTCATCCATTTGGGGGTGGGGCTCCTCCAGCAGTGGCGCCTCCAACGCCTCCTCTGCCTCCAGGCACGCCACCTCCACCTCCAGGCATGCTGCCTCTGCCTCCAGGCATGCCGCCTCCACCTCCACCTCCAGATGCACCACCTCCATGATGGCCTCCTGCGCTTCCCGCAGGGCCTCCTCCGCTTGCCAGCATACTTCCTCTCAGAGAATGTCCTCCACTACCTGAAGGATTTGCTGTCAAGGATCCTGCAGGTTGGGAACTTCCTGAGGGTTGGACAGTGGTGAGGGTGGTAGAGAGTTGGGTTGCGGACATGTTGGCATATGATGCAAAATTGACTGGTCTTTGCACAGTGGGGGTGAGAGTGGGATTGTCTTCTGATGCTGAGTCGGGTTCTTCGATGTCCGAGTCAGCGTTGATGGCTTAAATGTGGCCTTTTCCTGGTCCTAGTCCTAGATGTGTGGGGACTGGTTTGTACAAGTACCAGGAGTGCTTTGAGTCTGAGTAGGCAACATAGGCCCAGATATGCTGATCTTTTATGTATTCGATTGGTTCGTATGTGAGTTTATCGGGATCATAGACGTAATATCCTTTGTCGTGTGGGGTGTTCCTCCAAAGGGCGGTTCCTTTGATGGAGGGTCAGAGGTCATTGTGTGGGTGTCGTTCCAGGTATTCCCGGACAAACTGGGTTCGACTTCGGCTGGTGAGAGCCATGGTGTGCAACTGGGAGACTAGACTTAATGTAATGCCACTACAGGGGTGTTAGGTATGACCTGTACCAAGTCAGTCTGAATGTGGGAGTACAAACTCAGAGGTTTGACTTCAGTAGAATGATGCACAAGAGTCACAAGGACATAAGTCACTTGGACTGTAGTGGAAGGCTAAGGCGTGAAGACCTAGCAGAACTGAGGAGTCGCGAGACAGGGATATGCACGAAGGCACTTGAGTGTAGTATTACACAGGAAGTCTAGTCTACTGTACAAGCTAGATAGAACTAGGTTTAAATACACGTAAGGCTGTATGGTCTATGCAAACAGATGGTGCCATTGCCCGATCAAGAAACAATAGGAAGTACATAAGGAGAACAAGGCATAGACATAGTGAGAATAAAAGGGGATCACACGGGGTCACGCATGGGTGAGAACAAGACGGAAACTAGCACATGTCAAGCTTTATCAAAAGAGATTGTTGATAAGCAAGGTGTGTGATAGGAACCAGATAATCGTAAAGTCCGCGTAATTGTACAGGGCTCGTAAAGTATTGGGAGAGGAATAGCAGTGTCAGAGAAAGAACAAGTCTGGAAGAAATTGTAACATGGTCGAAACATATGCATTGCACATCAGGTGCTGCTAGACATCGAAAAAGGGGCAGTTGCAGGTGGGACTGTGGTTCAGAGGGCGGTGGCCGGGGAACGGGCTGTGGCTGCACGGCATAGATGAAGTCAAGGGTTAGAGTTAGTGTGGGTCAGGGCCAGGAAGGTCCAAAAATTGTTCACCCAGTTGCGACAGCACCACACCACCCTAAAGAATACACGGCGTGCTCAGAGTGACTGATCCTGACCAGAAGACAGGGGACCATATCCAAACCAAGAACTAGTTGACAGCACTGAGCGATAAGGACGATGGGAATTCAAGTCACCATGGTTGAGAATGGCTGCAATGCCCATTTGATAGGGGGCATCTGTTGCCCATGACTCTGAGAGTGGCATGGAGGTACAATGCAGGGAGGATGTCTAGCTCAACACCCAAATGTGCTCAGATCCTCGATAGTCAGTCAAGCATCCAGCAATTGGAAGCTTCTCATCCATATTGAAAGTGGGATCGAGGAGTCAGATATCTGCCGTGCGTAGAACATCTGTCAACATGGTGCAGCCGAAATTTGAGAACATTTACTGAGCCTGCACCGATAGCTCTTGTCCTTGTCCAGTGAAGTGGAGATCTAGATACGGCATTCAAAAATTTCACAGACTGATGAATGGCAACCCCTTGGTCTGGAACTCGATCATAAATTACAAATAACGATACACCTGTCCAATCAGAATGTTTCCTTGGAAGTCCTTGAGACTGAATATGGAGTGCAGAACTTCTGTGTTGCGCTGTGATGGTATGTAGTACTTACAAATGTGCCTCACACAACTACAGGCCTACAGTGCAAGTTGAGTGCCACCTTTGGGACATTCATTTTCTATTCTGACATCACCCTGTCTGGCACAGAATCCAGTATCTTTGCACAGATATCTACATGGTATGACTCTGACAGCAGACACCATCCTTGCCCACCCTCAGAGGGTGTTGACATTGATGTTGTGTATCTGGCCTCCCTTTTGTCATCAACATCAACTTGAACTGCTCGCATTTGTCCTCAATACATAAACACTAGTACAGCATGGTCTGTCTTTCATCCTTACCCCTGCTTATGTCTTCTTACTCGTTGCCAAGCCATTTCGTATCCCGACTCCATGTTTGTGTGAGTACGATTACTGTCCAAATGAGTCACACCCTCAATGAAAGGGGTGTGGCAATCCATTGTTCGGTATAAAGATGGCCCTGATACCTAGATACCTACCATGGCTGATTGCGATTGACCCCAAACCAGACATTGTCCACAAGCAAGTTGAGAATGGATTGGTCAGTTTCTGCCCTTCTCAGTTCTGGATTAGCTTCACTAGTAATCAATCACACAGAATTCATTTTGCCACCTCCAATGTCGTGTTTCGTACATCACACTCATACTTTTGGAATATTCCTCAATACACCCAGGAGAAGAAACCAGCAGTAATCCAACTGGTAGAACCACTTGCTGGGGTATGTACAATGGGTTGGATATGTGTAAGAAATGAATCATACTAACATTCAGCCTAGTTGTCCTCGAAGTTCTTGTGGCCGGTGAGCAAGCTAAAGAAGACTACATCACTTTTCGTGAGGAGATTCGTCCAGAGTGGGATCGTCTCCATTATGCTGTACGTATACAACCCTACACTACACAGCCGAACTGACATACCGAAACTGTAGGAGACCTTAACATTCATGTGGTGCCTGAACAAGGATAGTTTTGTGCACTATGAAATAGCATTTCAAAGTGGTGCCGACTTTTGGTGTTTTCTGTTCCATTTGATGAAGCCACTCCCTCATAATTAGTATATCCCAGTTGGCATGACCTGTCTTATTACTGCTAAATAGCTTTTGTGTACAGCTGACTTGGACAAGTGATAATACACCTTGCCCCCTCCTCGGGCCTGGTATTAGATAATTGTAATATTACAACGGTTATCTATGGAATAATATCTGAAGACAGCTATGTGAGGGCAAGGCAAGAGGCGAGGGAGCCGTGGTCTGGGTTTTGCTGGGATTCACATGTCGCGGTGTGAGCATGATTGGTGCAAGTAAAGAGTCGACTCCTTTGTCTAAATGATACCTTCAATACTCCGGTATAAGAAATGGTATGAACGCTCCTTCCACCAGAGTGCCCTTACCTCTGTGGCTTTCAATTCCTGCAGCAGCCTTCTTGCCACCAGTAGTCTCGATGGTCTCATTTCTGTCTGGGAGGTGAATACAGGCTCTCTCTTGCACTACATCAATGCACGCACTCCTGTTCATTCCCTTGTGTGGTCATCTGAGCCAGGAGGATTCTTCTTTGGTTGTGAAAATGGCACATTGGTGTCTGTTTTTATAGAACAGGTATACCTTTTTCCTACCATGATTTGCGTCACCAATAACACTTCCAAGGCATCAATCTGGAGCACATACATTCACGCACACTCTAGACCTATTCACTGTCTATCTCCTCCCTTCAATTCCACCTTTTGATTTCTGGAGCAGCTGACCAGGTCACAGTTTGGGCTCGGAAAAGGGATCATTCTATGCATGATGGTCAGAAAATCTCATCAGATCTGGCTCAGTGGTGCCTGCATGCTGACTCCCTAAATGACAGAGTCGTGGGAGGTGTTTAAAACAATACCGTGACCTCTGGACCAGTACTCTCAAAATGGTGGCACCATCCAGGTCACCTCTCTGAACTGGCTTTACAAGTGTGATTCCAAAGAGGAGAGGAACAGGTTCATGGTAGCCTCTTACCAGTGGCATGGAGTGTTGTAAGGGATTGGGACTTTGACTGTCAGTACCTCCCACTGAAATCATATGTTTGTGATTCCAGATGCTGGGATCTCGTGTCATTGTCCATCATGTGGCGTCTAGCTAACCCTGATTGATAATTGAGCCATGTCCATCAAAGTGAATACTTCATCACACTAACACCGTGTCTGTAGTTCAAGCCTTACCCTAGCCCCAGATGGCACCCTGGCAGCCATCTACAGTATCTCCCATGCATTTGAGGTACATGATGTCGAGACCCACCGTCTAGTACAAGCATTACCATTTGAAGCACAATCTGACCTGGTATCACCACCAATTGCTTTTGCCCATGATGGCTTTGCCATCATTGGTGGAGTACAGGGAAGGGCTTGTATCTGGGATACAGAGTGTGGTGATGAATTGCAAGCTCTAAATCATGGTGGTAGGGCATTAATCTGGACAATTCCCGATACATTTTCTAACTACGTTCAGGTGCATGTCGTATCAGCACTCTTACAGTAGTTCAACACTTTTCTTTGGATTTCTGCACCTGATTTCTATCCCCAGACATATTCTTCTGAAATTGTGGACATGTTTCTTGTAGCTATGGGGATGGATGAAGGTAAAACCAGCTGGATCGTTTTGTGGGACACAGCTCCATGTGTATATGACAGTAATGGTGAGTAAAACCTTTTCCTGGTTTTCGAGGCTCTCAGAGTCCTTTGGTGAACAGCAGACCCCAGTGGGCTATCAAAGCTAAAAGTCCTCCCACCAATCAACTGACATGGGCAATCACTGGTGCAGCGGCTTTGTTGTTAGGCTGGGGATGGATGGGATAATGTATTCTGGGTGACTCGGAAGCACAGCCTCTACTAATTCCTTATGACATCGGTGTATTACAACAATTATATGTCTGATCTTATTTTGAGGCCTCACCAAAGTCACAAAGTGGTTTGACATTTGCTTACAATCATTCTGGCAATATCCGAGTCTCCCTCTCATCGACCTCATCCTTTGTGGGCACCTCCCACCTATTCATGCGTCAGAGCCCGCATCTATCCTTGTTCATTTCCCGCAATTCTCATGTCCCTGTCGTGAGCATGTTGGGCTAAAGGGCATCGACAAAGTACTCATCTCCATGTGTCAAGGTTCCCACCATTCGCCCCGCTGATACCATTTGTAGGTGCTCTCTTTTCCTGTAGCTGCCGATTGTTGTTGAGCACCTACCTCCTGAGGGCAATCTCATCATCAGATCAATATTCTATGCCTGAGGATAGCATCGCGGGTTCGATGTCAAGCTCAGTGCGACCAATTGTCAGCTACACAGGTCCACAAGTATGCTTTTGTGAACCGGGTCATACGTGCACCCTCTTTACTAATGGTCTACACAGACTCAGGTATAACCTCAGGGACTATGAAGTCACTGTCCCGTCTAATAAACTGACCGCCGATTCAGTGGATCCCCCCAGGGCGTCGTCCTATGAAACCATCCCATCAACGTCCAGCCACGGTCAACCTCTCCCATTACCATTTGTATCCTTCACAACCAACTCAATCCCATGGGTGAACACCTTTCGAGGGCCTGGGTGCTGAGGACTGCCACGTGTTTGAGTTGACACCTGCGGGTTGAATGCCTCGATGCACAGGTACATCAAGGACCTTGTGTACATTTACATGGACCTGGTTGTGCTGCAGACTGGGGGGAAAAGGCAAGGGGGTGCTGGGATGGAACAGTTGCCCACACCGAGTAGAGGTACATTTCATGCAGGTGGGTGCGGGTAGAGGTTGAGAGACTTATTGGTTACCAGCGACGTGCACTAACTAACCATGGATAGATAGCCGCTTCACTAGGTACAAAACTCTCCCATATGGGGCTTTGAGGCTTGGAGTGCCCACAATACTCCCTGTCGAGCCTCAGTGTTCTTGGCATACTCCGAAAATGTGAGGCCTCCCTGTTTCTTCACCCACCCAACTCGACTAAAATTCCTTTGTTCTGTAATTATACAACTAACTCCGAACGTGATGAAAATTACCACCCACCACCTGCAATGACACTTTTTGACAAACCTTCCTTTGAGCAATCACAACAGGTACAAAACGTTGTGATGCATTTACGTGGCACTGTCAACCTCACTCTTGAACCCCCCTTAGAGTCTCCCTGTCTACATGCTGTTCATCTCTTGCCGTCCAGTCCATTTTGTATATGCTTGTTTACCTATGTCCCGGCGCCTCCACTTTTCCCAAGGTCACTCTGTCCAATGGCCTGTTGCGACAACGGAACAAGCGGTAATAAGCAAGGCCAACCCCAAAGTTGGGGTCACTGCTAGCCCAGCGGTGCTCATGGGCAGTGAGGTAAGGTTTCTTGTATTAAGTTGTGAACCCGCAACTAATCATTATTTTTGGAGGTTTTGATGGATGATACGAGTGACTTGCCACCTTGTGTGATCTTAGCATATAGGTGCCTTCCCAATGCCCGTGTCAGTGGTGACCCATTCCCCCAACCTCTTATGGGCAAGAGAGTGAGTCTTATATTTGATGCAAAAGTACTTGTGTTGATGAACCCCAAAGAAGAGGAAACTTACTGGTCCAGGAGTCCAGGACAACCGCTTTGCCAAGCAACCAAATATAAACACTAGTCCCAATGCACAAAGTGGACCAAGCCACAAAGTGAGATTTGGTGTTACTGTTCCAGCCCTAGCTGATAGCATAACAGTTCGTTGCATCCGGAATGGAGATCACTGGGGCCAATGAAGCAACAACTGAACTCAGCAAGGTGAAAGAGGACCTTTGCTCCACCCTTCAGGAAATTGAAGAACTGCATGCTCAAATTGGAATGCTGCAGGCTGGAGACAAAAAAAAGAAAAAACACTTGTTTTGTTATGCTCCACCGGCGTTAGTCCAACTTGGACTCTGAGTAGGCGTAATTGTCTTTAGCGAGGAAGGCGAATGGGGATCACATGTCAACCCAATGCAGGCTGAACAGGGGCACTTCAAGGCACACGCTGCAGCAAAGATGGAGACGAGTCTATCACTTGGTGGATAGAAGCAGAAGTACACTTAGTCAGAGACTAAGGCAGACAAGAGGCGAGTCACAAAGGTGGATTGAAGAAGACCAAGATGGGGAATCTTGGTCTTCCTAGACAACTATTTATACAGATACACGTGGGCTTTGAAGCGCCGCTGGAACAGTAGCTAACGAGTAGTGTAACTAGCTCAAACCCTAGTACAGCTATCCTAGGAATGAGTCATACATGAGTCATTATCACATGCAAACTGCGTGCTGACTGATATGATGTAAGAGTCCATGACTAATACAGAGTCGGGTCGTAGTCATAACCAACCATGAGTTGTACACCACATGCAGTAAAGTTCGTACCATAACATTACCCCCTTTTCAGATGCGAGGCCCACCTCGCATGAAAGCTGACAGCGGCCAATCCTTTTGCTCCTCCTTAATTCGCCAAAATGTGTTAGCCCGCTCCAGTCGGTAAATAGAGTCGAGCTTATCTTGCGTCACGTTTGCCAACTGCAGCCTGATCTCCCTCAGGTGCACTAGCAGTCAGTCTTCGTGAAAGGCTGCAGTGCGGAAGTGATGGACCTCAGCTGTGAGAGATTCATCGCCTATCTTCTCCAGTGCGTGGTCGGTAGCGTTGCCTTCTTTAAGTATGATGAGGTCTTCATGGGCAATGAAGGCCCAGTCGTTGTGAGGGCAGCATGGTCATGCATACAAGGGTTGACCATAAACATATGGTGACCCTGTTACCAACCCCAGCACAAATGGGTTGCCGCATGAGACCACCTGTATGTGGTCAGCCTCTACAACTTGCCCTCCAGGGAGCTTGACCGGGAAGGGAACCGAATTGGGTCCCCTATTGTGCCTGAACCCCTCTGGCGCCACGAGGGAGGCAGGATCATCCTTGGGAGATCGGGGCTCATGGGGCGCCACTCAGAAGACTCAGATGTCTCCCTGGTACATGGGGTCCCCATTGGTGTAGACAATATAAGGGGTGGCATCGGGATTGTCAGTGTGGCTTCGTGTTCTGAGGAAAGGGTGTCTCGCCGGGTATTGATTGCTATCGTCATAGATAGCATCACCGTCCTCCAATACTTCTGTCTTGCCTTCCGTGCTTTTCTCTGCATCTCTGCCAAGTGCAACTGCTCGTCCTGCCACTTGCGTGCTGTCTCCTTCCACTGCGCCTCCCATACTTGGAGTGCTGACACACTCATCAGCGCTTGGGAGAGCCACTTGAAGGGCAGCGAGTTCTTCATGGGTGATGGGGGTGGTGTTGAACTGTCAACCGGTGTCAGGGTCGATAAGGTTGTAAGTGGGGGCGGTGTTGTTGGAGAGGACCCCTCCGGTAGGTAGGGGGAATTGTCTCTGGATGGTGTCCCACTCTTGCTGGGTGATAAGCCCCTCTTCGTCGGGGACGTCTTCAGGAGCTTGGAAGGTGTGTACCATGTTACAGGCCACCACACCCCTCATGAGGTGTTTGAGGAGTGTGGAGTGCAGTGTGGAGGCATTGGTGGTAGGAGTCATGAGTGGGTAAGAGAGAGAAGTGGGTAGTGGGGACTTAGCATAGCATCAAGTCGCCCTTATATGCACTTCTCGATCGGGGTTTGAAGCTTTAAAATCCTGAATAGCTTTGTCAGCGAAGACGTCATCCTTATCAACCCATTGATTGTCTGAGTCGGGGTAGCCTTTCCATTTGACAAGATATTGGAGCCGACGTCTTCTGCTGAATTGCTGGGAGTCTAGAATCTTCTCGACCTCGTATTCCTCTTCATTATCAACCAAATCAGGTGGTGGGCACCGATAATTTGGTCTGTGCGTGGGTGTCTTGCAATAAGGTGTGAGAAGATCTATGTGAAATATGTTGTGGATGCTCCACTGTGTGGGAAGTTCGAGGCGATAATTGACAGGGGACATCACCTGGATGACCTTAAAAGGCCCATGGCGTTTGGCCACTAATTTCATGGTTGGCTGGTGCATCTGTAAGTGGCATCCTTCAAGCCACACAAGGTTGTGTTCCTTGAACCTGGGTGTATCTTTGTGCTTGACCCATGACTTCTGTGCTTGGAGCATGCAGGAGAAGGCGTGTTGCCATGCCTGTTTGAACTGATCTAGACATAACAAGACCTGTGGAATAGGGGATGGTCTATCAATCCAATCAGCGCGGGGGTTGAATCCTGATAAGACAAAGAAGGGTGATTCCCGTGTAGTCTCATTGGGCCAATTATTGTGAGTGAATTCCACCATGGGTAGATAGTGGACCCAGTCGTCTTGTCTCTCATTTACCCAGAAGCAGAGATACTGTTCTAGCCACTGGTCAGTTCTCTCCAATTGGCCATCGGTCCAGGGGTGATAGGCCGTTGAGATATTTTGGCTAATGCCAAGAATCTTGCATATCTCTCTCATGAATTTGGACGTGAAGTGGGGGTCTCGGTCACTGATGATACACGAAGGAAGTCCGAATTGGGGGAATACGTGAGAAACATACAGGGCAGCTGTCCCTTTGGCTGTTATTTCTTCATGGCATGGGATGAAGATGGCAGCTTTAGTACAATCGTGGTCAGTCACTGTCAGAATGGAGTTGTAGCTGCGAGAGACGGGGAGTTTAGTAATGAAGTCTACTGCAATAGTCTCAAATGGTAGAGCTTCTGGTTTGGGATAGATGGGTTGTAGCAGCGCCCAGATAGGACAGAGGTTGACTTTGTGTTGCTGGCATTCAGCGCAGCCTTTGATGTAATCCATGACATCATTCTTCATCTGTGGCCACCAGTAATGTCATTCGGTGAGTTGGAGGGTGCGCTTGATCCCCGGGTGACCGTAGATGGGAGAGTCGTGATGTGCCGCAATGATAGTGCATTTGTTGTGGATACCACCCATGACCACTCATCGTCCATCTTTATACCATGTCCCTTCGATATCTTTTAGCTTATGAGCATTAACCCAAGGTTTTAACTTAGCTTGGTCCTGCTCATAAATGGGATGTTCGGGCGTCATATCAGTTGGCAGAATC
This sequence comes from Lactarius indigo, assembly GCA_025766275.1. NCBI lineage: Eukaryota > Fungi > Basidiomycota > Agaricomycetes > Russulales > Russulaceae > Lactarius > Lactarius indigo. The sequence continues at coordinate 858,011 of JAFKAC010000020.1, read as the reverse complement.
TCCGGTCTCCAATGGGGCCACCTGCCTTGATTTGTCAGACCTATCCCAACCGTGGAAATTAATCAACGTGGGGGAAGCTGTGTGCTTGTTGGTCTAGTCGGTGTTGCAACCTTGACAGGCTGTCAGAGGACTGTGAGTGGCGGAGCTTGAATCTTGAGAGTGGAGTCATGAGCCAGGGGTGGCGTGAGATTGTTGGTGCCGGAATCAGAGAAGGGACCAGGGTGTAGGGTGGGAAGCGTCTGCGAAGGAGCATGGCTGAGTCATGTGGTTGGGTGGGAATGGCCAGGTGGTGCACATGGTGGGACCCTAGGAATGTGTTGGTAGTGAGTGAGCAGCCCAAGGTGGGCCGATGTGGGTGTGGTAAGTGGGAGGAGGGCGGGTAAGGAATGTGCCACGTAGTGATCATGTGGAAGATGGTGATGTAATGGTGTCCGCAGGGAATGCATCAGCTCGGATTTGAACCCAGAGTCCGTCACCAAGCTGTCCCATGTAGGACAAAGGGGGGAGCATTTGCCCATTGCACCACCCACCCCCCCCCTCCATCATTACCTTGGCCATATCTCAGCCAATGCTATCCACTCCCTCATCTGCAACAATGCCATTGAAGGCATGCAGCTTATTGACAATGGCTCTCCCATTATGTTATTTGTGGCTAAAGTGTCGCTGTTTTCATCTATTCTGTGACTGTACATTGCTCCAAGTCGAGTTGCCTTATTTAGATATGCTTAGTCAGGTTGATATATCCTGCAGAGGACAGAAAATATGCCTTTAGTCTTATATCCTCCTCTGCAGTCCCCTTGTGTCCTCTGTGACTCAAGGGCCTTTCATAGGTCACATTTTAACACATTATCTGTGACTCTTGTCAATATGCCAAGCTCACTCAGAAGGTCATTCAAGCTGAATGCAAGACTCTGTCAGCCAGACACTTTGGGGTGGAGATCCACTCTGATCTCTGGGGACCCCTCACCCACTACTAGTCTTGGAGGTCATTGCTACTATGTCACATTCATGGATGACCATACTCACTTCACTTGCGTTGACATCTTGCACACAAAAGATCAAACCTTGGATACCTATTGTGCTTTCTCAGCTTGGGCTCATACTCAGCATGGTGCCAAGTTCAAAGCTCTCAGATCGGACCACAGCAGTGAGTATACCAGCCACAAGTTCACTTGCTTCCTTCAGGATGAAAGAACTGAGCATCACCTTTCACCCACAATACCCTGCAGCACAATGGAGTCACAGAATCTCTCAACTGCAGGCTTCTCAAACATGTGTGGGCCATTCTTCACCACTCTGGCTTGCCCAAAACTCTCTGGGCTGAAACTCTCAAGTTTGCAGTCTGGCTCAAGAACTGCACATCTACTCAGGCTCTAGGCAACAACACTAGGCAACAACACTATGCCCTATAAAATGCTCTATGGCAACAAACTGAACATCTCTGGTGTCCCCAAATGGGGAAAAATTGTCTGGGTCCACTCTGGGACTGGCTCTAAACTTGATGCATATGGAATCAAAGTACATTGGATTTGTTACAACATGGACAGCATGTATGTGTACCACATCTACTGGCCCAACAAGAACTCCATCTCAGCCAAGCACAACATCAAATTCACTTCTCCTCTTATGGTTATCAACATAGGTCAGCCTCGCATTATTCCTGTGCTGCAACCAGCTCCGGTGCAAGCACCACCTGCTGGACCTCAAGTGCCTCAGTCTCTTCCTCCTACCATAGCACCAGTACCCATCCAACTGGTACTGCTTACACCTCAGCAACCTCCTGAAGACACAAGCTGGGAAATTGCACCTCAAGTCCCAGGCAGAATGCCTCCATCCTGATCACCATTGGCCCTCCCTCCTCACTCCTCTCACACCTTCTACCACCTCATTGGTTCCACCTCAAGAAGAAAAGCCTCCAACATCAACCAAGCAGCAGCAGCAAGTGCTGCCACCTCCCAAGGCCATGGCAAGAGCCAAGGAACCTCAAGAACCGATGCACAAGTCAACACACATTCCCAAACCCACATTCAAAGTCACAGGCCTCTTCACTGAAGGAGTTCAACCCAAACCCAAAGAAGGACAACCAAGCAAGGCAGCCCAGAAATGGTTCCATCTGGACTGGCCCAGAGATGAAACCTCAAGTGCATATGCAGCTGACAACCATATTCCAGAGTATGCTTTCCTCACGGAAAGTGAAGAGCTCATGGAAGCTGCCCTCAATGATTCACAAGATGACCCCAATACTCTTGCTCAGGCGTGATCTTGCTCTGACTGGCCTAAATGGCAGGAAGCGATGGATTGTGAAATTGCAATCCTTGAAGAAGCCAGGACTTGAATAATAGTCCCAAGACCCACCAGCAAAAACATTGTTGGCAGCAAGTGGGTCTTCCACATCAAATGGAAAGCCAATGGCTCTATTGAGAAATACAAGGCACACCTCATAGTGTGCAGATTCACACAAAAGTTTGGCACTGACTACTTTGACACCTTTTCCCCAGTCATGTGGCTTGCCAGCTTCCACATTATCCTTGCCAGTGCCACCCGCAATGACTGGGATATCAACACATTCCATTTCAATGATGCCTACCTCAACAGAGAACTTAGTGACAATGAAGACATCTACATGCAAGCACCCCCCAGATACAACACTCAGGGGGAGTCAGTCAAGCACCTTCACAAGTCACTCTATGGACTCAAGCAAGCTGGTCACAAGTGGTACAACACTCTCTGCTGGGTTCTCATGGACTTGGGATTTGGTGTCAACAACACTGATCCCAGTGTCTTTTCCATCCATGACAAAAACCATGTTACTATCCTCACAGTCCACATTGATGACTGCATGATCACAGGTAGCTCGGATGAGCTTATTCAATACTACAAGTGGAAGCTCAATTCCTGCTATTCCCTCATCAATCTTGGCCCTATCCACTAGCTTCTTGGTATCAAGATCGCCTGCAACCACAAGTCATGCACTATCTCCCTTTCCCAAACATCATACATTTGACACCATCCTCTCCCACTTCTCTCTCAGCAACACAAATTCCATCACCACTCCCATCATTCCTGGGGCATCTTGCAGCAAATCCAACACTCCCTCTGATGCCACACAGCAGCTCACATGAAGAAGGTTCCTTATCATGAGGCTGTTGGCAGCTTGATGTATGCAGCCATTGCCACTCTCCCCAACATCACTTTTACCATCTTCACTTTATTGCAATTCCTCAACAACCTGGGTGAGGTTCACTGGGAAGGTGTGAAGCATGTCCTCCACTACCTCACTGGTACCAGACACCACTCACTCACCTTTGGAAACAAGCACCATGACCTCCTGGGATTTACTGACACTGATGGCACATCCCAGGAACACCACCATGGAACACCATCATGCAATATCCAGCTTTGCCTTCCTTATCAATGGCAGAGCAGTCAGTCTCATGGGCCTTGCAGGAGCAAGAGATCATCACACTATCCACTTCCAAGGCCAAATATGTCACTGCAACTCATGTGGCCAAAGAATGCATCTGGCTCAGAAGACTTACTGAGCCATTCTTCAGTTTATCTCACTCCCCCTACCATCCTCCATTGCAACAACCAGGCTGCTCTTCACCTGGCCACAGAAGACAACTATCATGGATGCACCAAACATATCAATATCTGCTATCACTTCATCCAACAAACCATCACTGACAGGCTCATCAACATCAAATACTGCCCCACTGAAGATATGACTGTGGAATATCCTCATCAAGCTGCTCCCAAAGTTTAAGGTTGCATTGCACTAGCAGAACCTCAGACTGCATCAAGTGTGAGGGGGAGTGTTGCATTTCAGCATGCTCAACCCAGCTGACTTGAACCCCCCATCAAAACAATACCACTGCAGTAATGGGTGGCCATGCAAGACTCCATCTCTGTTTACATTTCGTCTCAAACACCTCCAGATCCATACAAGTATTGCACCCCTCTTCACTCCATTTTCAGCTTCACTTTAATGCTTAATCAACTCCTGTTTCATGCCTTACATAGCCTGTGTGTCTTTGTGATTCTTTACTTTACCTTACCTCTATTATCTCTAAAAACATAGCTAAATTGTATAAAAAAGTGTTTGTATGTACTTGAATGATTATCCAGCTCTCTTCCTATCATGCCTCTTGTGTGCCTCTAAATCCCCTCTCCAAAGCAAAACTCCCTTGATCTTGTCCATCTTTACTTGTCTTTGTCCTCTTCAACTTCACACTTTTCTCATCACCAATTGAACTGGCCCTTCAGAACATATCACCTGACTGGCCCACTTAGCTGGATCACCCTTACCACCCAACCTTTACACCATTCTGAACCTAAGAGAACATGTTCAAACAAGGGGGTGGCAGAATGGGATTCCCACACTGGGGGTTGGGTAGGGAGGTGTTAAAATACGACCTATGAAAGGCCCTTGAGTCACAGAGGACACAAGGGGACTGCAGAGGATGATATAAGACTATATTGATCAAAGTAAAACTAGTTACTCACCTGCAGAGGAGGATATAAGACTAAAGCCATATTTTCTGTCCTCTGCAGGATATATCAACCTGACTAAGCATATCTAAATAAGGTAACTCGACTTAGAGCAATGTACAGTCACAGAATAGGTGAAAACAGCAATGCATTAGCCACAAATAACACTCCCCCATGAATGTGCAGGGCTCTAAGTTCCTAACTGAATAATCCAAGCATCTTAGCACACTTCTCAACCTTGAATCGGTCAAGAGCTTTTGTGAAGATGTCAGCAGCCATCTCCTGTGTTGTAACAAAGCTGGGACTGATTAGGTTAGGCCATCTTGAACAGCATCCCTCAGCCAAAATAGGTGAAGAGAGAGGTGCTTCATCTTGCTATGATGCTCTGGATTCTTGCTCACTGCAATGGCTGATTGATTGTCCATCTTCAGCAGTGAGGGACCAGAGATCTTGTAGCCAAGCTCCCCCATGAATTGGCGCATCCAGAGGATCTCCTTGCCTGCCTCAACAGCAGAGATGTGCTCTGCTTCAGTTGTGGACAAGGCAACCAAGGGCTGCAGCTTGGAGCTCCAAGACACCGCTCCAGAGCCAATCTTGACCACATATCCCCCAGTTGACTTGCCATTGTCCAGGTTTCCACCATGATCAGCATCTGAGTAAGTGATGAATGGCTCAGGCAAAGTGGAGGGCTTGTAGACAAGCTTGTAGTCAATTGTACCCTTCAAATAGCAAAGCACATGCTTGGCTGCTTGCCAATGAGCTGGGCCAGGGTTGGAGTTGAATCTGGCAAGCACTCTGGCAGCATAGGCGATGTCAGCCCTTGTGGTGACTGCCAGATACATCAGGCATCCTACAACAGAGATGTAGGGGTATTGACGCATTTCTGAGGCTTCTGCATCATTCTGGGGATACATGGAGGTGGAAAGACATGTCCCAGGGTTGAGAGGAGTGGAGACAGGCCTGGAATCGCTCAGACCATGCTCCTGAAGCAGATTGGAGATGTACTGGCTCTGGGAGATGGAAAGGCAACGATTGGGACGATCTCTGTGGATTTCTAGGCCAAGTAATTGGGTGGTAGGGCCAAGATCTCGAAGTTTGAAGTGAGTAGAGAGCTCTTGGACAATTGAATCAATCTTGGCACCATCCTTGCAGGCAAGCGTGATATCATCGACAAACACAGGCATTAGGATCCTGACATCATCCCTGAGGTAGATGTACAGCCCATGGTCAGATTGGACGCGATTGAAGCCCATAGAAGTGAGCACAGGGTGAAGGGTCTTGTGTCACACCCTGCCTGCTTGCTTCAAGCCATATAACGACTTCCTCAGCTTGCAGACAAAATCCCTCAGGCTGCAGCATGTAGATCTCTTCCTCCAGAGTGCCATTGAGATATGCATGAGAGATGTCAATGGAGCGAAGTTCAAGGTCTTCAATGGCTGACAAGGCAAGGACAATGCGAATGGTGGAATAGCGAACTGTTGGAGCAAATGTCTCTTTGAAATCAAAGCCAGGACGCTGAGAATAGCCCTTGGCCACCAATCTGGCCTTGTACCGGTCCAGGGAGCCATCAGCATTGTGCTTCACCTTCATGAACCATCTGGAGCCAATTGCATGCTTCCCAGGTGGCAATTTGACAATCTCCCAAGTGCCATTGAGTCTGTGAGCCTCCATCTCTTCCTCACAAGCCTTATGCCACAGATCTGCATCAGAGCAACGCTGGGACTGACTGTAGGATGTGGGCTCAGCTGTGGATGCTGCACCAGCCTGGATGATGTCAAGGGGATCATCAGAGTCATCATCTTCATCTGAGGAGACTATTGCTGGTGTGGGCTCCCTTGGCTGCTTGTAGCGATCTGGGACAGCCCATTGCTCTGGCAGCCACTCATCTCTGGGACGTCTGGAGCGCTGGGGACGAGAGGGAGGAGGAGGAGGATGAGGGAGACAAGCTGGAGGCGTTGAAGGTGATGGAGATGGAGGAAGTGAATGATAAATGGACTGAGGTGTCTGTGAGTGAAGAGGGGCTGGAGCAACGCTTGGAGGCGAAATGGGAGGAACAGAGGGCAGATCAGAGTCAGTGGACCCATCTCCCCCATGAACTGGCATCTGTGACTCAAATGGAGCATCCAGGATGTCATCTGAGAAGTCTGGGAGCGAAATGGAAGCAGGAGGTGTGTCAAGAAGGGAATCAGGACGAGGGGGAGGCAGGTGGGGTACAGAGTGAGTCTGGAGCATGAAAAAGTGTTCATCAAAGTCAGCCCTCTCTGAGATGAGCACCTTCTTGGTCAAAGGATTGTAGAACTTCCATCCCTTGTATCCTAGAGGGTATCCAATGAATACACACTTCTCCATGTGCGATCCAAGGCTGCCAAGTGGTCGCTTATCTCTCTGGATCAGCACATAAGCAGTACAGCCCCAGACACGAAGCCTAGACAGATCTGGCTTGCTCCCAATGAATGCCTCATGAGGTGTGCTGCCTGGGACCACTGAGGTGACCAGTTTGTTGCTAGTGTGAATGAAAGCGGCCAGAGCTTCGCCCCAGAAGGCTGTGGGCATCCCAGACTCATTGCAGCATCGAAATAACACCTTCCTCTATCGTCCTGTTGGCCCTCTCAGCCACTCCATTCTGCTGAGGCCAATTCCTGGCAGTGTGCTGCCTCTGGATGCCATGCTCAATGCAGAATGCCTCAACTCGCCAGACATGTACTCCCCACCTTTATCGTCCCTCAGAGTGCCCAGATTCGCTCCAGTGACATTCTCAGCCCAAGACTTGAACTGTTTCAAGGCAGCAAATGTCTCAGACTTTCGCTTCAAGAGGTAAACAGCCTTGAAGCGAGAGAAGTCGTCGATGAATGTGACCCAATAGCGGTACCCTTGGTGTGTAGACACCTTGACAGGGCCATGGACATCGCTATGGACCAATTGAAGCGGTTTTGAGGCTCTAGAGGTCGAAGTTGGAAAGGGATCTGCATCCATCTTGCCAGCTTTGCAGGCTTCCCATACTGGATCAGGATCTGCTTGTGAATCAAGCTTGAAACCAGTCACCAGGTTGCCTGAGAGCAGCTTCTTGATGCCTGCCAAGTGATGGTGCCAGAGGCGACGGTGCCAGAGGTCCCAGTCCAATGGGAGGGTGGTAGCAGATGATAATGAGGCGAACTCCTCCACTGGAATGGTGTCCCCCACAAGATATGCAGCATTTGAAGGTCCAGTCTTCGCTTGAAAGGCAATCCTGTTGTCCCTGATGAAGTGTAGGGTGTCCTTCTCAATGGAGACAATGAAATGGCGATGGCGAGTGAGATATAAGACAGACAATAGATTACTGCAGAGTGCAGGGACATATAGGACATTAGTGAGCTCTAGAGGTGCCATTTCTTCGCCATTCACCACAGGATTGAAGCGGACCGACCCCACCCCTTCAGAATAGACCACAGACCCATCAGCCAGCCTAATTTCGACTCTATGCGGCTTCAAATTGCAGATCCAATGACGATTGAATGTCATATGAGCTGAGGCACCAGTGTCTGCATTCCAGGAAGTGTGAGAGTCATTCTGGAGAGCAGAATATAGGGCACTTGCTGATGCAGCTGAAGCGGACTGTGGGGCTTCTGGAGGTGACTGAGACGAGATGGTGGCAGGTGAAGCTGTGGAGGACGAAGGGGGGTTGATCTGACGCATGAGGCGGTCCTTGAGGAAGCATTTGGCCTCAATATGGCCCAAGCGAGAGCAGAAGTCGCATTTGGGGCGACTGGAGGAGCTGGATTGAGTGGAGGGAGTGGAGGGAGTGGAATGTGGAGTTGGGGGGGCCTTAGGGCGTGATTTAGATGCTGTAGATGATGCTGAGAACGCTGATGAGGTCCCAGATGGGTTGGAATGGGTCTGATCCATGTTCCTGAGCGATTGGATCACAGATTGCTTGTCAAACTTGTCCAGGACCGAAATTGTGCGCACAACTTCATCAAATGATTGTGGGAGCACCCTAATGATTGCCATGACAGCCAGCTCCAGCTCGTCATAGAGGTTGTCCAGGATGAAGGAGGAGGGTGAGAGCGATTTTATGACCCTAATCTGCTCATCCACCTTGTTAATGAGTGATTCCAGGGACTCTGAGTCATCTTTCTGGGTGGATAGGAGTGTGTGGTAGGCATTGAAGCGAGGGGCAGTTCGCTGTTGGACAAAGGAGGCCTTGAGGGTGTCCCAGATAGCAATGGGGTCGTCTTCACAGTCCCTAATATGCACCCTAAGTTCATGAGACATAGCAGTCTTGAGTGCTCCAGCAGCCCTTTCAGCCTTAACCTCCCATCTCTCCAGCTTATCCTCGTCTGGAGGCGTAGCAGGAGTGAGGACATTGCCCTTAGAGTCCAGGACTTCGGGTTTTCCAGCTGGTTTGTTCTCTGAGCCAGAAACCAATCGCCAAAGGCCATTGAGCTGTAGCCAGGACTTGATATCATCGGCCCAGAGGCGATAGTTTTCAGTTGTGAGAGGAGAAATGGACGAGATAGAGGTGTCTCTAGATGTGGACATGTTGAGGGCGATGTGGGCGATGGAATGGAAAGGAATGGAGTGATTTGGATGAATGGAAGAGTGGGAAATGAATGGAGTTGATTGGAGTGATTGGAATAAGTGTGGAGAGCTGAGAGGGAAGAGAGCAGCAGGAATGACAGCAAGGATCAGTTGAGTCACAGGGCAGGGCCCATAACCTGTTAGAATGTGACCTATAGAGGGCCCTTGAGTCACAGAGGACACAAGGGGACTGCAGAGGAGGATATAAGACTAAAGCCATATTTTCTGTCCTCTGCAGGATATATCAACCTGACTAAGCATATCTAAATACAGTCACTCCACTTAGAGCAATGTACAGTCATAGAATAGGAGAAAAAAGCGACACTTTGACCACAAATAACAGTCCTTGTCCTCACATTGGCAGCACACTGCAATAGTATCGCTCCAGTGGTGGTGCATCAGAGAATGTGTGAGAGGTAATGCCTGTGTAAATTGATCAAGGAACTACAGTAACAGAGACAATGTATCAATAGTCAGTCTTAGCCTGTGGACCAGATAAACACCACCTATGTTATAATAAATCATGTAAATTCAACTATGTGCTGCCTATTGACATTCCCTCACTGTTAAAAGAGAATGGATTATCCAATACTATAACTACCTATGCAAATTTGAGATAATTGTCCTGGTTGACATAAAATACACTGCATTGTTTGAGCACAGAGAAGCTATTCCAGTCAGGAGTAGTTGATCCAGATCAGGGGATGAGGTGAATGCTGCTAATTATACTGCCTACAGGAATGACTGTGGCATGGTGGCAGCATCTATCTGTTAACCTAGACACATTATACATAAGGTGGTTGATATCCAATGTTGGAGACAATGGTGAAAACCATTCAACATAAGCAAGATGAGTTGGAGCATCATTGTGGAAAACATCATGGACAACTTTGCTTGGTATTTGGAAGACAACATGAACTTGTGCTATCCAGTTACCTGAGGAATTTGGTTATATCATGTAGACTAAAATACAATCTAAACTGACCATTGTTTTTCTGCATGACACCTTGATGTCTACCACAGACAAGCACAGTGTCAAACTGTTGGGGTACTGTGTGTCCATGTGTGTCCTTTTGCTCTGCCCAAATAACAGTGCTGTCAACAATTTCTGAGTTTTCTGAGTTATCACTAGAAGTGTATTTGATTTGGTGAAGTACAGGCACAGAACAAAATGGTAAAAGTGTATTAGCTGCCTGGGCACACAACACCACCACTGAGGGACCAGGGTAATTAACGAGGGCAATGAAGTCCACTAATGAATCCTGGAAATTAATGGCACCATAACTTGCTGCTAGTTCATCAAATGTGACAGCCTTGACAGTTGGATGTTGGGTCATCTTGAGATACTGCATGCCAATGTGTATGGGCCTGGTAGAAGTGATGAGTGTTTGTTATGTCTCCACTTGATGTTAGTCTGGCTTGGACTTGAGAAGGCAATGATGACTTAGCAAAGAATAATGGAAAACATGGACCATGTGTCAACATGACACAATACTCAATGAGAGCCTTATGATGATGGCAACTATTGGAGTGAGACTAAGACAAAGAGGCTTTGCCCTTGGTTGGTAAAGACTAGTACACTCTGGCTCAAGGCTAGGCAAAAGAGGACTCAGAAGTGGTGGATTGAAGAAGACCAAGATGGGGAGTCCTGGTCTTTTACTGTGACTACTTATACATGTAGGAGGAAGCTTTAAAGCTCCTCCTGAATCATATGTATCCAATAGTGTTACTACTATGCCTGACTGGTAGTTGCCACTATTCTGCAAAGTGTTACATCCTGTATAAGGAAGGTGCCAAGGAAGTCACATGACTGGATTCCAAAACGAGACTGTCACTCCAATTAGTGTTCAAACTCAGATACAAACCTTCACTTATGTTTTAACTTAGTGTATGTTTAAAGAACAGCAATTTTATTATTATTATTATTAATAATCTACTTTACATTGATTTTCTCTAAGTCAATAGGAATGCGGGATGATGCCTGCCATTCGTGCGCAGCCCTGCCTGGGCCTTGCTTCACCCCACTCACCATCACCCTTTCGCACCCCCACTCTGATGCCCCCACCCTTCCATTTGCGTGTGGCTCTCCCACCTGGGTTGCACCCCGCCTCGCCCGCACACCATCCCCCTCCGATCGCTGCTCGCGCTGCACCGCTGCTCGTTCCACGTGCATGCGTGCAGCTGTCCCTCTTGAGCCCCAGGAATGCATGGGTGGGACGTGTGAAGCCAGGGGTGTCACCTGCACGCATGGAACTGGGGGTGGGCACACCAACCCTCCTGCACCCCCATGAGGGTGATAGGCAGGGTGTGGTGTAGCGTGTGAGCTGGAGGGGGACTGGGGGTGGACGCGCAGTCCTTCCCCTTGCGTGCGTGGGTGGTGTGTGGTGCAGTGCGGTGTGCGTGGGGCTGTGCTGGTGTCGCCTGCGCAGAGGGCACTGGTGGGCACGCCGTCCCTCCCCTTGCATGCGCAGGCAGGGAGGGGCGGCGTGCGTGGGGCTAGCCCATCGTGGCCCATGCACAGGGATTGGGTGGGCACGCCGTCCCTCTTGCACGTGCAGGCAGAGAGGGGTGGTGCACGTGGGGGCCAGCCTGTCGTGGCCCGCGCACAGGGATGGGGTGGGCACACTGTCCCTCCTTTTGTGTTCGTGGGCAGGGAGGGGTGGGGCGCGTGCAGCTAAGCCGTTGTGGCCTGCGCACTGGGACTGGGGTGGGCGCACAATGAGGGGGATGCAGGGAGGGCGCGGGGAGACCTGGACAGTGGGGGTTGTAAGTGAGGGGTTTGCGGATATGGTGGGGGTGGGCTTACCTACGGTACATCCTGTCTGTGTGAAAAGGATGGAGTGGGGATGTGTGGAGTGGGGATGTAGGAGGGAGGAGGGGGGGAGAGAGAGAGGAAGGACAGCGAAACGAGTGGTGGCACCGTTGTCAGTGGAACCAAACGTGGCGTCTGTCGTTGATTGGATTCCAAAATTAGGCACGCTTAATTAACGTTTGTATTATTTGCTAAGCAGTAGTAATATGTAATGTCTAAAAAAAGCGCAACTTTATTGAGTTGCTGGTCTTGTGGCCAGGGAGTGTGCAGAGGTGTTCGCAGCTGCAGAGACTGCATCTGACTTGGCACGCTTTCCAGACTGCTCCCCCCCACTGTAGGGGTCAGTATACACAAGTGGCTTTCTCTTCCCACTTGGTGCGATATGCTGAGCTGTCAAACTCGGCAGGGCAGTGGTGGCGGGGGCACTTGCCATCGCCTAATAGGCGAGATCTGTGTGCCCATATTTTGGGACGTTTCCAACCAGAGGTTGGCATTTGGGACTAGTCTGTCCCTTTCCGGCAACCGATCAGATCGCGTTCCTGAACCTAAACTTGGAGCAGGATGAAGTGGCAACCCCCCACTCCCATCCCAGAGAGGGAGACAGATGGGGCTGGCTGAGAGGGACTTTTAGAAGGAGACTGGGGGGGCTTTGTCTCCTGCATCTCTGGCTTGGGGGTGTGCTGGTACTGGCTCTGCACAGCAGCAAGGTGTTTGCAGAGCCAGATCCTTGGGAAGTCCAGGCAATCGCAAATTGCAGCCCAGATGTCAACAACATACATTTGGCCCAGAGATGTTTGCAACACCACATGGAATTTGCCATTGCCAAGTGATGTAATAGAATTTTCAGAAATCGTCTGAGTGTGTGCTAAGATCATGTTGCCGTGTCGCTTAGCAAGATTGCCACCTTCAAAGCCAATTTCCAGGCGACAATGTCAGTGATGAAAGTACTCTGGGATCATTCGTTGGGTAAGTGTATAGATCAAGTGGTCGATCTGCCGATTGCGCTTTCCATCCAACCAGTAAGACTTCAACAAATGATGAAATCTGGATATGAATTAGATTTCGCTTATTTAGGAGATAAGATAGACTAGTTACCCCTCTAAAAGCATGTTTGTCTCACTCTCCTCAAAGATAATCCATGATCTTTGAGTGACTGGAGACCAAATATGGAGTATAGGCATCCACTTTGTGTTAAAATATTCCACAAAGGACTGAGGGAAATCAGGATCGCTGGAGATCTTGTCCGATATCTCAAAAAACTCACCCAGATCAGAAGTCTTGACTAATTTCTTTATCAGGTCCCATAATTTTGGAAATGCATCAGTCCGGAAATGTGATTGGATTGCATAGAGCACATGCCACTGGCACAGAATGATCCAAGTTTGTGGGAACACTGCTTCCAGTGCCGCGATCTGGGCCTGGTTGCAATCTGTCATAAAAAAAGATGGTTGGATCGCAGGATTCCAAGATCGGACTAAATTGAGGAAATAAGCAATTGTGTCAAACTGTATATTTGATGACAGCATCCAGGCTACCGGTACTCCTGATATGCAATGAGTGAAGTTGCCCAAATCATCATTTGCACTTACCATGCCCCCAATGGTCCCTGGCCATAATTGTGATTAGCATAACCCCAGAATAGCAGGTAGTGTTGTGTGTGGCATCAATGCCCAGAATGCCACTGCCAAGGCACTGGAAAGCATCCAATTGAAACTCAGTTTGGATCACCAATATGAATAGATCTTGTGCTAGTCTTGATCCGTGAGGGGGTGGATCTTGCCTGTCTTTGCAGAAGGACTTTGCCCCCTGCTCCTTCATATCGGTATGGAGCCAAATTTTGATGGATATTTCATCTTTGGTGTGTTTCTGGGTTGTGTCCTGTTCCAGCTTTGTGGCAATATGATTGATGTCATTCATTCCCAAATACATATCACGATCGGTGTCAGATGTGGAAGCGCGAATAGACCGGAGCTAGTGCATGTTAGCTAATGCATGCAAAAATGCGGCCATTACATACAATGGCTCGGCGCTCCACCCCCTGCTCCAAGAATTCCCTCACTCTCCCTTTTGTGCTTTTGCTGAGTCGAGTGTAGATAAGATTTTTGAGCCCTATAGCATGGTCATGAGTCCTGATGTAGTGCCCCAAAATTACATGTGTCCCGGGGTAGCCCTTGAGGTCGACTCTGCATGGACACCCAATCTGTTTGGGGCCGAGTGTCCAGATCCGGTCTGGGTATTTTTTCTCATAAGGTTTGATGCCCCCTGATCCTTGGTGTGAACACCGGTAAATGCATCTCCAAGTGAAGTGACGTATGCCACATTCGGTATTTGCAAGTGTCAGATTGATCGAGTCTAACCTCTGCTGTTCCTGTCACCAAGCGTCAAACTTGGCAAGTGATTCCCAAGATAGGTCATAGCCGCCAGTCTCTTTGTCGTATTCGAAGCTCCCCATGGCAGGCCAAGAATGACCAAAGTCCAGCACCTGACTTAGGTCAGCCTGAGTGGCTGGTGCAGCAGCTCCTGCTGAGGCAATAGATAAGTGGAAAGGAGGTAGTGTTGTCATCTCAATAGGAGTCCTTAGAATTAGCACTGTACTATCCCAGTGCACCAGATATACACCATATTTATTTCCACTCTCTTTACTGGTGTGAAGCACTTGTATTTGCCTGTGTGACTCGATGGAAAAGGCCCACACATTAGTGAAGTGGTCCAATAATACGGCTGGCTTAGCGAATAGTACGAACACTAATTAAGCGTGCCTAATTTTGGAATCCAATCAACAACAGACACTGTGTTTGGTTCCACTGACAATGACGCCACCACTCATTTTGCCGTCCTTCCTCTCTCTCTCCCCCCCTCCTCCCTCCTACATCCCCACTCCACACATCCCCACTCCATCCTTTTCACACAGACAGGATGTACCGTAGGTAAGCCCACCCCCACCATATCCGCAAACCCCTCACTTACAACCCCCACTGTCCAGGTCTCCCCACGCCCTCCCTGCATCCCCCTCATCATGCGCCCACCCCAGTCCCAGTGCGCAGGCCACGACGGCTTAGCTGCATGTGCCCCACCCCTCCCTGCCCATGCACACAAAAGGAGGGACAGTGTGCCCACCCCATCCCTGTGTGCGGGCCACGATGGGCTGGCCCCCATGCGTGCCGCCCCTCTCTGCCTGCACATGCAAGAGGGACAGTGCACCCACCCCAGCACCTTCAGCATGGGTGACACCAGCCTGGCCAAGCTGCATGTGCCCCACCCCTCCCTGCCCACACACACAAAAGGAGGGACGGCACGCCCACCCCATCCCTGTGTGCAGGCCACGACGGGCTAGCCCCCATGTGCCCCATCCCTCCCTGCCCACACACACATAAGGAGGGACGGCACACCCACCCCATCCCTGTGCGTGGGCCACAACGGGCTAGCCCCCACATGCGCCGCCCCTCTCTGCCCGCGCACGCAAGAGGGACAGCACGCCCACCCCAGCACCTTCAGCACAGGTGACACCAGCCCAGCCAAGCTGCACGCACCCCACCCCTCCCTGCCCACACACGCAAAAGGAGGGACAGCGTGCCCACCCAATCCCTGTGCACGGGCCACGACAGGCTAGCCCCATGCGCGCCGCCCCTCCCTGCCTGCGCATGCAAGGGGAGGGATGGCGCGCCCACCAGTGCCCTCTGCGCAGGCGATGCCAGCACAGCCCTATGTGCACCGCACCACACCACACACTGCCCACGCACGCAAGGGGAAGGACTGCGCATCCACCCCCAGTCCCCCTCTGGCTCGTGCGCTACACCATGCCCGCCTATCGCCCTCATGGGGGCGCAGGAGGGTTGGTGCACCCACCCCCAGTTCCATGCGTGCGGGTGACGCCCCCGGCTTCACACGTCCCGCCCATGCATTCCTGGGGTGCAAGAGGGATGGCTGCACGCACGCACATGGAACGAGCGGCGGTGCAGTGCGAGCAGCGATCGGAGGGGGATGGTGTGCGGGCAAGGCGGGGCGCAACCCAGGTGGGAGAGCCACGCACAAATGGAAGGGTGGGGGCATCAGGGTGGGGGTGTGAAAGGGTGATGGTGAGTGGGGCGAAGCGAGGCCCAGGCAGGGCTGCGCGCGAATGGCGGGCATCGTCCCACATTCCTATTGACTTAGAGAAAATCAATGTAAAGTAGATTATTAATAATAATAATAAAATTGCTGTTCTTTAAACATACACTAAGTTAAAACATAAGTGAAGGTTTGTATCTGAGTTTGAACACTAATTGGAGTGACAGTCTCATTTTGGAATCCAGTCATGTGACTTCCTTGGCACCTTCCTTATATGGGATGTAACACTTTGCGGACTAGTGGCAACTCTGACTGGTGCAGAAGTCCATGACTAATTACTACTTACAAACCCAAGTCATAACTGGTGAGTAAGAGTCTGAATGTGAAACTGTAACAGTGTTGGTGGGCTTGTTGGATTGTGCTGCTGTCACCATTCAATGAATGCCATGTGCATCTGTATCTTTTCACAGTTCTCCAGCCATGTGGTCATTTGAGTATATTTATTTACCTTTGTGGTTTGTTGAACAGTATGCATCCTTTGTAAAGTCAATATGGAGGTGCTCGGACTGCTCTGTGTTGTAATAATCAGTTGTGCCAATTAAGGAAATGGAGGAGCAGTAGGGAAGTAGGCTGTGGATCTTCAGGAGATCCAAATGCTCACCCACACCTAGGTCAACAAAGACTTCCTTGTTCTCATGAAAGCAAGCAAGGCAGTCCTTGAGGCATTGGAGTGTCTTGCTTGTATGCAAGAGGTATTACACAAAATACACAAAGTTGAGGAGTGCACACATGGCTCTAATCAAATGTGAAGGGAGTTGCCTGCCTGGAAGAGGTAAGCCAATAATGAGTCCAAACAGGAATCAACATATGTCCTTATGCTCTTTTCCTGAAATTTGTGAGAGGGTTGCTATGCCACTAGTTAACAACAAAATGTGGTGGTTAGGTGGCAAAGACCTGCAATGTGTGTCAACTTCTGCTGCCCTGAAAATGGTGATCAGCCAAGTGGTGAGATGATTCACAACACCTTTTTTTTGTTTTTTTTTTTTCAAATTAATTTGTATTCCAGGTCAGTGGTTACTACAAATCTGGTCCTATTTAGTGGTACAGCTACTACTCTGTAGGAAAACTTGGTATATTACTTAACCCCTCAACTCTTAATCAACTATTCCAGGCATGCTTATCTGCCCAAAGGCTGCTTCCTATTGTAATCATGGTATGAAGGGCAAGCCTTCTAAATTCCATATAGCCAACCATAAGCCATATTGGGGTGTGTAAAGGGACCAAGATGAGGGTAAGTAGACAGCGTGCATCATAGATTATGAGAGTTCAAGGTCTGAAGTCCTGTGGTCCATGGGTTGTAGGGTTGGGGGATTTAAACCCCACCCTAAGGGTACCTCCCAGAGGAAGCCCAGTCAGGTTCAGTGAGTAGGTAATTGGGGACATGGCAGGTCCCAGGTGTAGTCTCCCAGTCCATCTGTGTGTTATGTCATCCAGTCCTCATCCCTACCTCCCACACTGTCATCGCCTTCCAACCCCTTGGCACCTTCCCAGGCACACTGACTGAAGGCCTTCCTTTTCTCACCTTGGTACATGGGATTGCAACCACAGTCACCTGCCTTATTTGTTAGGACTTCCTGGGGCCCAACCCAGTGTCACAGGTTGGTGTTGCAACCATCTACAGGGACCTGGCCTTTTTGCACCAAATTGAGCAGACTTGCAACCTAAGGGCACAACAGTGAGTTAGAGAGAGACAGTGAGTGGCAGAGATTGAATTGGGGGTGGTGTGGGATTGTTGGAGAGGAATCGGAGATGGAACAGGGTTGTAGTCAAGGGTGGGAGCAAGGGATGCCGATGGCTAACCAGCAGAGCCTGGGGATGGCAAATGAGAGAGCGGTGATAGTTGGTGGTGTGGGATGTCATTGGTGCATGTGACAGAGCCTAGGTTGCTAGCAGTGAGGGGATGGCCAAGTGGGCCAGAGGTGTTTGGTGGTGTTGAGGTGCAGGGCAGGAAAGGAAGGTGGTAGCAGAGAGCAGTGTTGTAGTGGATGCCCTTGTCCATCTCCTGCCAGGATTGAACCCAGGGTCTGACAAACGTGACATTCCTCAGAACAAGGTAGGGGGTGGCAAGATTCACAACACCTTGAAGAAGCTGGTGAAGCAAAGCACATCGTGGGTGATGGATATGAAAATGTTAACAAGTGGAAGTACACTCCAAAATGGACAGAAAATGGACTTCAGTCCAGCCTCACAACAGGTGGCATAGAATCAGCAGATGTCTTCACTGGCCAGGAGGTGTTGATAAGTGACCTGTGCACACTTACTTAGCAGCTCAAAAAACTTGCCGACATGGACTGCTATAGATTAGATATATTGGACTTTTGTAGATTCGATTTGATCTGTACAATCTAGGACTTCTATGACATCACTGTACAATGACATCATATGGACTACTCCAGACTCTTCATTGTACTTCATTCCTTGATCTCCTTCCAGTGTTATCCTTATTGTGATGTCACTATGATATCATACTTGTCTAAAGACTTTCTTTTGTTCTCTTTGCCTTGTTCTCCATTTAGCACACTCCTTTGTCCTGTATGTAGAACAATGCTCCTTGTATTCTGTAACCCTATGTTACACACATTGTAGTAGTGTCACACCTCTGTATAGTATAAGTAGAGTACTCTGTATGCCCTGGTCCACATCAGTTCTCACTCTGTTGTGTGCCAGACTCTTTGCTTCACTGCAACTTCCCTGTACACCTCTGCTTCCAGCCTACCCACATATCTCACCACAGTCTCCTCTTGTCACTGTGAGTATGTTATCCATGTATGCTGTTCATCAGGAGGTAAGTGTCAATCACACCCAAATGGTTCCAAGTGGGAAAGCTATCATAATTACCAAGCTGGTTAGCTGGAACAAGACACTTTGGGCACTGCTTAGTGTAGGTGCATGTAACCAGTACCTGTTCCAGGTAATCACCAGTGAAAGTGGCACAAATGGGATGACAGTAGTGCAAATGCCATCACCACCCAGCATGGCTAGACCTGTTTCACTGTAAGCATTGATCAGGCCAAGCACCTTTGCCATGCATGAATGAAAGAGGTTAGTGAGTGCTCTTTGGTATGTTACCAATCCCTATATAAATTGGATATGCCATCTTATCCAGGAACTGTGTTAGCTTAATTTTGTCAGAGGAAATGATAAGTGGAATTGCATACTTCAAGTAACATCTAGTGCATTGTCTGTAAGTAGTTGAATTCAAATGATGAAATAGTTACACACCTACCTGTATGGACCACCACCAATCACCTATGGCACATTTGTTCAGCATCCACATAGTGCCTCTCTTGGGTAAAGACATGTTTGTGCACAAACTCTGGATTACCAAAAAGGGTCTGGATACATGGAACTACACTGGAATAGTGAAATTGAAGGTCTTCATCTCCAATGACCAGATCTTCACAGCAGAAGGAGGGGCACCCAGGTAAAGCCTTGTTGATGAGGCTGTTTAGCTCTGTGCTTGTTCAGTATGATAGCCTGAGCTTGTTGATGAGCTTCCAGAATGATATGTCAGTGAAGCTAAGGGGGAAAAAATACCCCCATACCTCAGGGATTGCAAGTAGTGCTGTCACAGCTGAAGCCATCACCCTGCACATCTTTGCCCAGCATGCAAACTCCCAGTCACATTGGGACTGAAAGGGGGCCCACACTGAGATTGTGTGCATCAGGAATTAAGGGTTGTATATCTTCTGGGGGTGGCAATTAGCATGGAGACCCACCGAAAGGTGCAGGTTCTGGGGTGACCAGAGGGTTGAAGTTATTGTCCCAAGAGGATTAATGATTAATGGGGTGCCATATTGTATGCCACACACTTACCTCCATTAGCACTGTCACTGTGTTGTGACAATGACCCAGAGCTGAATCCACCAGTTGTACCACTTTTGTCTCCCCAATTAGACTTGTCTCCAATAGGCCCATTTGCTGTGTGTGGTGACTTGGGGCCTGCATTTGGTGCCAATAAAGACACCACTTGTGCCAGTTGAATCACCACCATTTGAGTTTGCAGTGACAGATGCAAATTCTGGCAGCCATAGCATTGGGTCTGACTGAGGTGGTGAGAGAGTCCACAATGTGTGAAGCCCCTATCACAACCAGAGGATTGGATCATGGGTACACTCAAGTTAGAGGGGAGGGGGAGAATGGTGTGTCAACATGTGCTGGGGACCTTTTGATCAGCACACCTGGATTGTCAGTATAAATACAGTACATACCTCCAAGCCAAAACCTCATCCAAATTCCTGTCATTTTGTGCCATACTCACATTTATATTCCACTCATTCTCATTCTCATTCCTTTTTCTCATTGCCAATAGCACCATGCACCTGCCACAAGTCGCAGTGACTCCTGAAGACTCAGCCACCAGAGGGTTTCAATGAAAGCCACACATCAGTGGAAGATTCCATGAACCTGAATACAATAAATGAAGTCAGTGTTGTCACCCAGGACACCAATGTCCAACACATTGGGGATCCAATTCCACCCTAGGGTAATCTAATAGGTGGGCCCAATGCATCTGAGTCAGTATTAACTCACATGATGAAAAGGGAGGGGAAACAGACCTTTGCCTCCCTCAATGCCACCTTTCTATCATATCCAAACTTCATGTCTTGTTATGCTTGGGACTGACTGGGGACATTTGTCTCAGCATCTTCTGGGGTGTGACACATCAAGATCCTTCATCACCATGTCCACTGTTTTATTACTGAGACATGAGTATCTACATCAGGAATTGTTAATTAATGTACATACATCCAAATCTGTGAATGCATGAAGTCCCTTGGAAGTCCCAACCTGTGGACTCTATGCACCATATACATATGCCCTGAACTCATTACCATTCTTCATCACCTCTCAGAACATGGGTACTCAATACCCTCACTAGTAGAGGATGTCCTTGCTTCTCAAATAAATGATCTAAGGTATCAAGCAGTACAGTCAGCCAAAGATCAACTGGAACACAAAGCTATTAATATATGTGCCTGCCTCACCAATCACACCCCAACCAACTTCTGCTTCAGTATCTGCTTGGGCTCTTCAGACCACATAAGCAGTATTGAGGAAAGAAGCTGAAGAACTGACAAAGAAAGAACATGGGCTTCATTTTTATGCAAGCACCACTGCTGTGGAACAGGTTGAGTCTTCTTTCATGCACCAACTTGCAGGAAAGATCCAGCAATTTGCTCCAACTCTGTGGACATTTGTTTTTGTTTTACTTGGCACACTTGACAAGGTGGGATCCATGTCCCACAGTTGACCCCATGGGCATCATGATGAACAGCAAAGACATAACCAGTACTCACAGAGGCAAAGAGTCTGTGGTGAGATACTAGTAGCAGCTGGTTAGCAGCAGAGGGGGATGTCAAGCAAGTGAAGTAAAGAAGTGTCTGGCACACAACAGTGAGGGAACTGATAATACAATTGAGAGGAAGAGACATACCTGGCACACAACAGTGAGGGAACTGATGTGGACCAGGAGTGTACAAGCACTACTACTTATACTATACAGGAGGGTGACACAACTACAAGGTAAGTAACAGAGTGTCACAGAATACAAGGGACACATTGTTCTACAACAGGACAAAGGAGTGTGTGTAAAGAGAACAAGGCGTGCAAGAACAAGGAAAGTCCAGACAAGGATGATATCATAGTGACATCATAATAAAGATAAGAACTAAAGGAGAACAAAGGACAGAATACAATGAAGTGTCCAGAGTGTTCTACATGATGTCATAGTACATGATGTCATACATGACGCAATGATCAGCGCTAGATTGTACAGATCAGATGTAAGTAATCTACAAGTTCAATTGATCTAATCTAAAGCAGTCCATGCTGCAAGTCCGGTCTGTACGAGCTGCTAAGTGCGCAAGGGTCACTTATCAACACATCAACTTATCCAAGCTCTTTGATGAGTCTGAAAGAGATCTTGGAGAGCTTGGCAAAGATACACCTGCCAGTGGGACTAAAGGGGATGATGGTACCGACTCAGATTCAGATTTAGAAGATGACTTGAGGCACCCTCAGAAGACAATGTGGAAAGGTGTGTCTGCAAAGAATACTACAGCCCTTTGGGTTATTGTGCATTATGGCTCCATATGAACATCATATATTATTTACCTATACACAACACTTCCTCAGAAAACAGTTGTCTATACTAGTATCATCCTTAAGAGCACAAACAAAAACTGCAATTACTTACAGAGTGTCATGGGGATCTTTGTACACTCAGCAAATGTTCCTCAGCATGTCATTGAAGTCCTTGCACATGCAGGCCTGTCAATATGCATCAAGTCCATCCAGAGGGCCATGAAGTCAATGTCAAATGACAGCATGCATAGGATCAAAGAGAGTCTGCACTCACTCAAAGTGACCATTGCCTATGGTAACTTTGACATCAATTTCATGACCTCTGAGCCAACACTCACTCACCAGTCATCATTTGTGAGCACCACCTCTGCTACAGCAATACCTCTTGTGGGTGTTGATGATGTTGAGGTGTTGCAGTGTTCCAAGGTGCTGTGGAAGATGGATCCTCACAACCTGTCACCCTTGGCCTCACCTGTGGTATTTGATGAATTCCATCTGGTGAAATACCATCTGACAGACCACTACAATCAACCAAGCCCAGGAAAAGACATCAGTCCACAACTAGAGGCATTTGGATGATTGACTCAATCTTTGCAATTCCATTAACAAAGACAGAACAGATACCTATGAGGTCCATGAAGATTAAACAGTCATCAGTTGATGGAAATATTGAAGTTATGGAAAACTTACTCCAGCAAGGTGGTCTAGGTGACCCTACAGAACCTGGGTTCTCAACTAGTGGAAATGTCAACATGTCTGAGTTTGTCATCTTTGTCCATGGTGATCTCTTGACAAAGGAACACCTGGATACAATCAGAGATTGTTTGGAAATATGTGACAACAATGGAGAGTCTATCAAAGTTGCACACAAAACCTAAGACTGAAAGAGATCAGCAATTCAAGAGCCAGACTCTGTGAACAGGAATTACCTCCTCTATGTTGACCTTTGTGGTGCCATAAACACTGGGGACATTGGTTATGTTGAGGCCTCATTCTTACCATGGATATATATCTTCTGTGCCATGGGAAAACATTTTTTTTTAATTTTATATATATATATTCCATTTCCATGCACTGCAGAGTACAGAACTCTACAGCACTTCACATCAAATAACTAATGTAGGTGATTGTAGTGACCATCTCATGTGCAACTCTCTTCCCTTCTGACTTAGGACTTCCCTGCCCTTGTGGGTGGCTTTGCTGTGTGCTTGTTGTCAGGGGCACTGGGGCACTTGTTGGTGCCAAGGTGAGTTATTGCAGGGTTATCTGCTTTGCTTCTTGTGTTGGCAGCTGGGGGGGTCAATATTAAGCTGATTTCCTTGTTGGAATTGTCATCCAGGGCTTCCTTCAATAATCCAAGCTGCTCAGAGGGGTCCAGGGGGAGTCTTGGGCTTTGTTGCCCTTGTTTGGCTTAGGATTCAGGTGTTTGAGTGGGAGGTTTGGTGTGCAATTGAGGTTTCTTCTTATCTTGCCATGCTCTGACTGGTGCTTCTGTGCCAAATATGTGTAGGGTCTTGATCTTGATCGGCTGTTGAAGTGCCTCACCTGTGGGGTCTTTAAAGGCTAGAACAAGGGAAGAGGAAGAGTGTGGCATAAGTGAGGAGGGGTGTTGAACCCAACTTGGCCTCTAGGTGAATGTTAGGGTGGCATATGTGGGGTTGTGTGTGGTGGTGTGGGAAGGGGGGGTTGTGGTGTTGGGGTGGGGATTGAGGTTTTGGGGTTGGATTTATGTGTAGGGTATTGGGGGCCAGTAACCTGCCTGGCTTGAGGGCCAAGCTTGGAGATGGTGCCTTTCAGTTCCCTGAGAGGGTGACAGGGGTGGTGAGGGAGGGGGCAAAGGTGATGCATCTGATGCCATGGCATGGGAGAAAGTTTGAGATGGTGGTGGTTCTGGTTCAAGGAGTCCTGGGAAAACATAACTATGCATCATGCTGGCAAGGTTCATGAAGAACTTACACAAGGTGTATCCTCCTGATCTGAGGTGAGTTCCATGTAGAAGCCAGCAAGATGGGGTACTCATCTGAGAAATGACAGTCATATAGTCCACATGAATTTGCTGTGTAAACCAACAGGGAAGCCCAATGCCTTCTGCCCTGTTGACTGGCTGGTAGAGTGGAATAACCTTTATACAAAGGTGAGCAAACACGCATTACAAAGTTATACAAGCCCAGACTTACCATCATTGGCTTCAAACCAGGCCATTTATTTGGGGAGTGGCCCAAATAACACCATTGAGTATATATATAAGCAGTTGCCTCTGATTGAGGTGTTCAGGAGCTGCCATGGTTGAGTCTGCATTTCAACTTACACACTGTACCCTCAAACATACACCTTTGCCACAGATTTAATGGCAGACTAACCATGGTTATAATTCTCAGTTGGAATGACCATCCCTGTATGTGATTTGTGGTTTCTGGGTACTCAGAGTGTGGTGAGGATGCCCTGCAGGGAGGGCCCAGGTGTGGTGGAGAGTGGAAGGGCATCTGTCTGTTTTACCCAGGAACTCATGAGGACATGCTACTGGCACATGACACACATCTGTGTCTTGATGCTGAATGGGTGGAGATGAGCCCTGGTACGGCTTGTGCATCCCCTTGTTCCTGAGCTCCACTGTGCACACACATGTATAGCAGCACCCTGTTTGTGTGTTGTGCTGAATCCCTTGCCCATGAGCATGAGTGTGTGTGGAACCATGATCCTCCTGTGCTTAAACATCATTGCATTCAGCGAGATGTAGTGGAGTGTTGCACTGTCTGGCTTGGGCTCTGTACACCACAGCTACAGCACACACGATATGTACTTTGAGGTTTGTGCTGGAGGCTAATGGCACTGAGGAGGAGCTGCTGTCTCATCTGTTTTGAGCTGGGGCTGATGGTGGTGGATGGCACAGACTGACACAATGCAGGCTTGTGGTGCAAGATGAAGTGGAGGATGATATAGAACTAAATGAAATAGAAGATGAGCAGGGGTCAGGTGGGTGAGTGAGAGAGTGAATTGTACCCATTTGTGGTTGCAGTCAACAATTTGCAACTGTACCTCATAGCACACAAATATGGGGATCTCACATTGGAATTGGAAGTGTATGCCTGCATGAGACAATGTTACCAGGGCAGATGGGAGCCCTGGCAAGCACTACCAGTTTGGAGGGTAGAGTGATGCCATAGATGCCTCTTGTGCAGTCTGGTGGTTGAAGAGATGCCAGCCAAGTGTATGGCAGCACCTACTGGAGAGACATGTTTGAAAGGTGTGGCAGCTGAGCTGTTATGATCTGACACTTCAGACCTCAGTTACAGTATGTTCTCATCTTGTTCTTTCTCCTTCTGTCCCATACTTTGTTACCAAAGGAGCTACTATTATTAGTGGTGTTGTTTGCCTTTGATCTGAGTACCCCCTTGTTCCATTTAGTCTCTTTGTTACTGTGTGGGCCTGTGTTCACGTTGTTTGGAACCTCACCCTATATAAACTTGTACTATATAGACTGTAGGAAGCCAGACTTGACTTTGTTTGCAATCTAGCAACCTTGCCTTTGTACCTTGGTGTGACATTGCTCTATTCCCCTCTTCTTCTGCATCCCCTACCTTAGTCCTTAATCAGGACACTTCAGAGTCTTTGCAGTTGAACTATATCAATGTGTCACACCTGTTATACTCTGTGCACTAGCAAGATCAAGTGTAGAGAAGTGTTAGACACTTTGGGCGAGGAGCCTTACATTACAGAGTAGTGCTGCACATTGTGCCACACTTTTGCCACTTGTATTTCATAGCAATAAGACAACAGATGTCTTCACTTGATACTTGTGTGACTTAGAACCTCCAGAACCCATGCCCCTGCTAGGGCATAACATGAGCCAAGCTGACACATTGGCTCATGACCAATAATGGCTCAGCTCAGCTTGCAAGCTGGCTGAGCTGGGCTGAGCCAGGCTCAATTAGGAATGACCAGATTAGGCAGGGCTCACCTGCCTCATCAGTATGTGTGAGTGGGCAAGAATGGCTTTTGTCTGGCTGAGCCAGGAACAAGCTGGCTGAAAATGGAATATATCTGCTCAATTTCAATCTAGCATGCATGTCCAGTGTCCGCTGATAAGTCGTCTTTCTTGGTGTCTCCTTAGATGACCTTGCACAAACTCTGACAACATTAGAGTAAACCAAATGTATTAGTCTAGACTACAGTAAGATAATACAATTGATTTTGTATCTACTGTCCAGGTGCCCACTGAATCAAAGCCACATATTCATTGTCATTGTTGTCACCATTGCCATTGCCATTGTTGTTGTTGCCGTTGTCACTGTCGCCATTGTTGGTGTCATTGTGATCATTGTTGTCATTATCATAGTTGTCATTGTCATAGTCGTTGTTATCATTGTTGTTGTAGTTGCCATTGTCGTCATTGTCATCATTGTTGTTGTTGTTGTTGTTGTTGTTGCCACACAAATCCTGTGCTACAGACAGTGACCTGATTAGCAACAGCAGAGTGTTGTTGGAATAAGGCTAAGTACTCACCTAGCTAATCTTGTAAAAGGTCACAGAAATTGGCATGAGGGCCAAGGGTGGTGGCTTGTCCATGAGGGTGATGCCTGGCGCATAGGCTCAGTTGTTGCCCAGGGCAGCTCCTGCTGCTGCCTTGTTGCCTGTGAGGGTGTGCGCAGTGTGTTCAGGCAGGTCAATGAGCCAGGCAGAAGAAATTGGCCACTTACCATAGGGCCAGGAGAGAGGGTGGGTTGTGCTGCAAGCATGAGCATGAATGCAAGTTGTGCAGCGCAAGTGGAAGAAAGTTTTGCAGCCACTGCATGACACTGCACATTCCCATGCTCTTGTCTCAGCTCCTGCTGTATGCTGCGCTTTCATCTCTCCTCATCTCTGCCTGATCTCAGCTGATCCACTTCACCTGCTTCTCAGATTTTATTTGTATCACTCTTGGCTTTGTCTACTATGGCTGGATCTAGGAAGAGGGCCCCTTCAACACCCAAAAGTGATGAACAGCAAAGACAGAACCTATACTCACAGTGGCAAGGTGACTGTGGTGAGATACAGGCAGCAACTGGATAGCAGCAGAGGGGAGTGTCAAGCAAGTGAAGCAGAGTAATAGTCTGGCACACAGAGCGGTGAGGAACTGATGTGGACCAGGAGTGTACAAGCCTACTACTTATACTATACAGGAGAGTGACACTAGTACAAGAGAAGTAACATAGGGTCACAGACCACAAGGGACATTGTTCTACATGTGGGACAAAGGAGTGTGCTTAATGGAGAACAAGGAGCACAGAACAAAGAGAGTCCAGAAGTAAATGACATCATAATGATATCATGATAAAGATAGAACAAAGGAAAGTACAAAGGCGTTGAATACAATGCTGAGTCCAGATCTATGATATCATTAAGTACAGTGATGTCATACACAACGCAATGATAAGTGCTAGATTGTACAGATCAAATGTAAGTAATCTACAAGTCCAATCAATCTAATCTAAAGCAGTCCATGCTGCAAGTCTGGTCCATATAAGCCACTAAGTGTGTGTGGGTCACTTATCAACAAAAAGGACTCCAAAAAGGCCAAAGACCAAGAAGAGCCAGGGCAAACAGTGGGAGCTTCCTGGTTGTGCTTTGGAATTGTCTTTTCAGCTTGATGGTATGTACTCATTGTTTTAATGGTATCCATACACTTATATTATGTTAGTTTCATCCACAGCTGCTCAGACATCAGTTGCCAGTGCCAGACATGTGCACTTTGATCTAGGCTCTTCTGTGGCTTTAGGCTTGGCTTCAGGTGGCCCCCCTAGACCCTCACAGCAGGGAGAGGACCCCTTTGTAGATTCTTCACCTGCTCAGGCTTCCAATCAAGTGGGTATTTATTTTGTTGAATTTATCATTATTTTTTAACAAATTTAATACAGGGAGGCCTTAGCTTGCCCCAACCTGAGAACTTTGACCTTGGAAATGGGTCAGATGGCTCTCAGGAGGGTGGTGCTAATTTCAATAGCCCTCAGGAAGGCAACTCTGACCCTCCAACTCCAACTCACTGCCCAAGGAGGGCTCAAAAAGCTGGTTCAAGGCTGGGCTCAGGTGATGATACCTTGAGGTTTTTGCAGGCTCTTGATGGGAAGAAACAGTGCAAGTTTTGCTTGTGAGTTTTTTATTCTTATTTTTATTTTTATTTCTAAAAATTATTTTTGTAGGATACTTCATCAAGAGGATGCGTCCATCAAAGTACACTCATATCGCTCCACTACTGCAACAGGTCCTCTGTGGTCCCATCTGCTCAATCACCATGCAGATGAGTGGGTTACAGAGTGCCAAAGACTCAAAATTGAGCTGAGAGGTAAAGAGGGAGAAGAAGCTGTTGCAAGAGTTACTGGAGTTCCTGTAGAGCATCAAGCTAGGCGCCGCACTCCCTTCACTCAAGACAACTTTTTAGATGGCCTTGTGCAATTTATTGTTGCCACAGATCAGGTTTTTATTTAATTTTAATTTTTTTTCCCTATTTAATGTTTTTTTTTTTTTTTTTTAGCCTATGATGATTGTGGAGAGACCAGAGTTCCGCCACCTGTGTCTCCTACTCCACCCTGAGCTGAGTGATGCAGACATCCCTCACAGGACCACTATGCAGAAGTGCATTGTGGAGAACTGTACAGAGGCACTCCACAATTTGTCTCAGCATATTCAGGTAATATTTTATTATTATATCTTAGTGCTTGAGGGGTAACTTCTATTTAGACAAGCTGCTTTGGGAGGGTCTCTTTTACCACAGACATGTGGACAGACCCTGACCTCAAGCCATACATGGCTGTTACTGCTCA
This sequence comes from Lactarius indigo, assembly GCA_025766275.1. Classification (NCBI taxonomy): domain Eukaryota; kingdom Fungi; phylum Basidiomycota; class Agaricomycetes; order Russulales; family Russulaceae; genus Lactarius; species Lactarius indigo. Next base: position 829,160 of record JAFKAC010000020.1, on the reverse strand, counting down.
CTGGCTGGAGCAGATCCAGACTCAAGATGGCTAGCAAAAGCTGACCCTTAGAGCTGACCTTATTGGATTTGTCTATTTTCCTGGGTCCCACACTGGAGAGAGGTTAGCTGAGGTCTTTCATTTTATCATTACTAGGATGGGGCTTGAAAGAAACGTAATGTCTACTTTATTTTATAAAAAAAATTCAGCTAATTAATTTTTTTTAAAATAAAGATTGGTTGGATAACAACAGATAATGCATCCAACAACAGCTCTATGATGGAGGCACTAGAAACTCAGTTAAAGAAGCAATATCCTAATACTGGGTTTTCTGCAGAGCAGTGCCACATCAGGTAAGTGTCAAACTATTTAATATGTTTTTTTTACTAACACTTTTTAGATGCTTTGTTTTCTTTTTTCTTTTTCTTTTTCTTTTTCTTTTTCTTTTTCTAACTTATTTATAATAGATCCACAACTCATCATGAAGGTGTGATACATTTTCTGCAATTGCAAAGGAGTCAAATGTGCCTCCTTTTCAATTAATTCTTGATGTGGAGACCAGGTGGTCCTCTGCCTATTTAGTGATCAAGATGGCATTTATTTTGAGAGAGGTATGTTTTAAGCCATTTAATAAATTCTAATGCTAACTTTTAGTTAGGCAATTGATAGGTTTACTCAGGAGGGAGGGCCAGATCCATTAGATGAGGAGGATTGGAGGATTCTTGGGGGACTTCAGAGAATTCTTCCGGTGTGCAGACATTTTCTCTCTCTAATTGTATATTAATTTATTTATTAGATTCCCATCTGGTATCAGCAATCACTTTCTTATGAGAAGACGCCAACACTTTGTGGCACAGTTGCTGCATTTGAGGGCTTTTTAAAAACCCTGAATGACTTGGCAAATACCTTGGAGACTGAGAGACAGGATATTGGTCTTATTATTGGAAAAGCTTCAGAGAAGATAGTTCCATATTCTATCCAGGCCCTTGACCTTCCAGTATATCAGCTTTCAATGGGTGAGTGGCTATCTTAATATTCTGCATAATTTCTCATCTCATGTGAACAGTTCTTAACCCTTTGACAAAGCTTGAATGGTTCAAGCAACACTACCAATCAAATGTTTCTGAAGCAGTAAAGTGCCACCTACTTGATGCAGTGAGTGCTTTTAATTTTATCATGCTACTCTAAGACAAAAATTCTAAGTAGCTCAGACCATTATACACACCATCTAGAGCCCCTACTAGATCAACTGTACCCCCTCCTGTTGATAAGTGACCCTTGCACACTTAGTGGCTCATATGGACCAGACTTGCAGCATGGACTGCTTTAGATTAGATATACAGGACTTGTAGATTAGATATTGATCTGTACAATCTTGAATGCCTTGTATTTACTTATTGATGACATCACTGTACTATGATGTCATGGGGACTCCTCTGGACCTGTCATTGTACTACACCTTTGTTTAGTTCTATCTTTATTGTGATGTCATTATGATATCATTTCAGTCTGGACTTTCTTTTGTTCTGCACTCCTTGTTCTCCATTTGTGTATTTCTCACCAGCAGTTGCAATGGCCACTGCTACTATCACTCAAGAAGAAGAACAACTGACCACTGATACCCTTGATCAGCTGGCATGCAAAGAACAACAATGCATTACACAAGAAGCACAGGCCATATTGGCCCCCATCAATCCACAAACCAGTCATTGTATGACTGACAATGATGTAGCAATTCACCACACCATAGGACCAGACATACCCAATCTGCCTAGCAGTAGAGAACCCCCTGAAGGAGGGTCACTTCCACATGGAGGGGGATTTGGAGGATTCCCCAGCAGGTATCCAGGAGGACCACCAGGGGGAGGACTGTTCAGAAGCAGACTACCAGGTGCAGTACCCCCTCCCCAAAACAACAAATTAGCTGGCAAAGCACCCACAGTATTTGATGGAGAACATGCCAAAGTTGAAGCATTTCTTACACAATGGCATTTACTGGGGCATAAATGCAGATGAAGGCATCATGGCAACACCCTACCAATGAGCCCTACTTTTCCTCTCCTTTATCAAGGGCATCAACGTTAGTGAATGGGTATTAACCATGCTTACATGGCTCAATGGTCAAATACAAGCCAGCATACCCTGAACAAGTGAAGGACTATGGAATGAAGTCACACACAGCTTTATGCAGCACTTCCACAACATGATGGAGCAGGAGCAAGCCCAATATGAACTCAAGAAAGGGCTCAAGATGATTAGTGGTAATCTAGATGAGTATTGCACTCAGTTTGAGCAACTAGTATGCTGTGCTCAGTATTGGCTCGATACCCCCCAGGCACTTGACTTGTTCATGGGGGGACTACCAAAAGACCTATATGAAAAGGTCTACACTCTCAACAATCCCTGCAACTATCAACAATGGAAGGAAGCTGCCACTACTCACCAACAGCAGTACATGCACCTCAAAGTGATACTTAATCGAGGAGCACCACAAGGACAAAACCAAGGACAACTGTGTCAACAGCAACAATGTCAGTGGCAAGGACCCCTGTGCTGTTCTTGGCAGCTGTGCAACCTACAATACTGTGATCCTAACACCATGGATACATTGGCTGATTGCATCTGAGGGTGACTTGCAGGAGCAGAGGATATACTCACTCCATGTCCCCCATATTGACCATGCGGAGGATTCTTACAAAGAGGAGGGGGGCAAGGCAGACAAAGGCCTGTAACCTGCTATAACTGTGGACAAGATGGCCACTTCAGTTGAGACTGTACCACCCCCAGATAACAATATGGAGGTTATCAACAACCTCAAGCATCAAGCAGTTGGTTCATAGACACCAACTATCATCAACAAGAGCCAGAAGTTGCCACACACATGGTCCAGGAAGCACCACCACAACAATGTGCTAGTGACTGGCTTAACAGAGTGGCCAGTGAATCAGACAATGTAAAAGACATTATCCTCCAGCAGTTGTGGAAGAAGGAGGGTTTTTAGGACACCTGAACCCATCAGCCTGGGTGAGGGCAGTTAATTGTAACAGTGTAATCATGACTCACTATTGCTCTATGAGAGTTCCAGTTTCAATTTGCACAAGTTACACAATGGCTGACATACACACATTAGTAGACTCAGGAGCAACACACTGCTTCATGAGACCATCCTTTGTCAAAAGGATGGGATTTGGGACAAAACTACTTGACAACCTGAAGAAGGTATGGAATATCAATAATACAGAAAATAAAGCGGGGTGTATCACCCATTATGTCAATGTCAATGTACAAACTAACACTGTGGGCATTTTGGGATGTTACATTGATTTTTATGTTAATTTTATGAGGAAGATAATTAAAAAAAATCTAAAGTGTCATTGCATAAGACAGCATGAGCTTATTTACAATGTACTTCACAATGAAAAACGGGTATTGGTCCTGGATATTTTGTAATTAAATTCACAATGTAATTACCTATAAAGTTAGCATGTGATCAACTCGTTCATTGGCAATGATTTCGGGTCATTCATCTTGATGATACTGCAGAATATAATTTGAATGTAATCCCTATAATTTCTCACATTTCATCAAGGAGATATCCAGTGCATCATCCGACATCGGAATGTTGCAAGTCAATGACTCAAGACATCCAGACTTGTGACATCAAAATCTCAACTCACAACTCACAACATTCGCCTGACATCAGAACATCACCAGGCATTTCAACAGGTCAGGATACAGGCTGACACAATTTCGGCGGGTTTTTGAACCCATTGCGGGTTTGTAGGACTGTAGTTACATATTATATTAAAGGTGCTAATGATACTTACTAGCCATGCCCATCGTTGTCCTCACCGTTGTCGGCGCATAGTTGTCCGAGTCGTAACCGCCGTCGCTGTAGTGGCCTAGTTGTCGTCGTCGTTTGCGGCTTGCATTGGGGCGGAACTCGCATTGGTGTTGCAGCGGGATTTTTGCGCGGTGTTGTGGGGGCTTGCATGCCGTGTTGGGACGGCGTCGTGAGGATGATGTTGTGACGGGTCTTGTGGCAAAGCCTAGGGTGGAGGTGCCAACTATGAGCTTGCATGCAATGAGGAGGAAGTAGGTGGTGACTTGAGGGGTGCGACGCCGTACGGAGCTGAGTCCGTGTGAGTCTGAAGCGGAGCGGATTCCGCAGCGGTGAGACAGGAGGAAGAGAAGCGTCAAGGACCAAGGGGAGTTGACCCGAGAACGCGCGAGAGCGAGGCGAGACGAGACGAGACTATGACTTGTGGGCTTGGTCCTTCGAGTGCCCTGCGGTAGGGCCTGACTTCCGGGATAAGCACACAGAGTGATGGGGGAAACTAAGGCGACCGAGCACTGGCCCATTCAGCAGGGAGATGTGGTTTAAATACAGGCGAACCCGTAGCTACCACAGAAAGGGTAAGGTAAGAAGGTAAGTTATGAAAAAAAGAGAGTAAGTGGGATTGGTGGGAACTGAGTCGAGACGTGGAATCGAGGCATAGGGCACGAGTGGCCGAGACGAAGACAAAGGTATTCGATATGAAGGTAAGGAACGTGAACAAAGGCCGGGGTCGTAGCTGACGACAGTGCACGCACGGAGATAAAAGTGCGGCGTGGCCGGGCGTCCTATGGGCGAAATAAGTTGACATGTGAAAAGAAAAATGACGACGCAATGAAAGAGTGGATGATACGACGAGGTCGGACGACCCTACGAACAAAGGCTAAGTGCCAGGTTGCGGGGAATCGGTGTCGTCGTTGTCTATCTGCATGGTTGCAAGGGAGGGGCCAAAGGAGTGACGGGAGAGAGAGAGAGAGAGAGAGAGAGAGAGAGGACGTAGAACAATGGGATCGTGTTTATAAAAGTCCGGTGTTGGGACGTCGGAACATTGATCGCAGGCGCTAAACTTGAAATTGAAGTCAGAACAATAGCAGGTCGACAACTGTATCACTAACGCTCGAGTTACAACAGCGTGATATCAACACTGTGTTTAGATCACGGCACGTTCTGTTAATTTGAGGACTGACCTGCGAATCGGAAGATGACCCAATTACCGTTAGTTAGATCTTGGCCAATCTGGGTCACCTCAGTCAGGTGAGGCATGTCGCTGAGGTAGCAAATATCATTTCGGTGGGTGGTCGACCTCATGCGCGAGTATATTGCGTCTCGTGTGCATAAGATCGAGGCTTCAATACATCGGCTTAGACATAACGTAAGAGAAAAGGAGGTGCACTGACAAAGGCCTAGCTAGGTGCATCCTACCATACTTGACTCGCAACACCGCAGGTACGGGTGTCAAGATGGTCTTCAACCTTTCGAACTTATGGGTTACTGGTCGAAGCACAGAAATGTAAGTATGGCATACAAGAAGGTCATATGTTGAGGTGAGGCATCGATCATTGGCGAGGGCAGAAAATAAACACATTACACTTTGGGATGAATATCCAATCTGCTAATACGAAAGTGGTCTTGAAATAATCGACCCGACTGGTTTCCCTCGTGCTGCTCCAATTCCTGGTGACGCCCACGTTAGGATCAGGAATATTAGAGAAAAATATTCAACACACATTCATGATCAGCGGGCTGCTCACTCATGGTAGTAGACCGAGACGAGTGATGGCTTACAACCCCCCCCTGCCCAGCTTCCCTCTTTCCCGGTCCTGCATCCCAGTGGTGACCGACCCAAAGCCCCCCTTCGGAGAAGGCGAGTATTCACATTTGCCTACCCAAGGGCAGCAGAACCAGCCGTGATGGCATTGGCCAAGCAACCACTCACCGGCGTCAGCGGTTTCCCAACGCTGGCTCGCCACCGCAGAACCTCCAGGACGCAGAAGGTCGCTTGTGAAAGGTACCCTGAAGTTGAACCCATGTCCGCACTTGCTGGAGTAAGTGGAGCACTTGGGTAAGGGGTCCAACACATAAGGGCACGGGCCAGCGCAGGACGCACCGAGTAGGATATACCAACGAGAGAGGGGTGGCAGGACCGACAAAGACAGTCGTTTCTTCCCCTTAGGTTGGACCTCTTCAACGCGGAAGCATGTGAGTCTGCCTTAACATTCGAGGCGACGTCGACAAAAAGTCAGCCGTCCCTTCGAACGTGCCTTCCTCCCGACAGTCACGAATCCGTCACCTGAATCAGAGAGCTTAAGCGGGACCGTAGGCCCGCTGCCCCTACTCGACACCCTGTTGGCACTCCCCTTACCTGCCTGCTCGTATGGACCGCTCCACCGGCTGCAGGAGGATTCGGGTCTCCCGCCGGCACTAGGCAAACGACGGAGGCCACATGAGGGTTGCCCTTGCGGGCAGTCGAGGGACCAATGCGTTCTAACCCAGCTACAGGCTTCACGGGGCCTTCCCCGGCTGAACAAGAGGCCCGCGTAGCGGGGGCACATCTCCGCCGGGGGCTTTGGGTCTAGCAATGGTGCTTGGCGGGCGCGAGGTACGAGACGCATAACTTCCCTTCTTCGAAGTGGCGGTAAGTGACGCGCGGTGCGGTGCACCTTGTCCGAATCCGTCGACAACGCGACTTCGTCTTCGGGCAGGCGCACCAGCTCCGCGTCAGTCAGGCAAGCAAAAAAACAACTCACCGCAACCAACGCCATTCGGCATCAGCAACAAGCCCAGGTTGGTCACTAGACTGTCCTCCCATCCCCTGCACAACTTCAGCACTACTCGCACCCGTAACCCTGTAAGGGACAAAGGGCCCGCGTAGCAGGAGCGCACTTTCCCGGGGGACTCTAGGCCAGTGACGATGCTCTGCGGAGGTAAGTAGCAACGCGACCAGGGATCGTGTATCACCGCAGTGTTCATAGAACATTGAGAAGGTCGTATTTCACTGTAAGAGGTGCAATCGAGCCTTTAAGGTCAGACGAATGATGAGCGTCACCTAAGAACTCTCACCACGTCAATCAGATGGCGCATCGAAAAAAATTTGAAGGTCGCGAATGCCAAATGCCAGGTGGGAACGGGGGGGGGGCAACGAACACGTCCACCGCGAACAACCAGACGGCGCGTCAAGGCTGCTCGCGAAGGCCGGCGTGTGGATGGAGGGGACGACAGAGAATCGAGCGACCGCGCCTTGAACAGCTTGAAGAACGCCGACACGAGATGGGAAAAGAGCAACGAACACTCCCACCGAGGCAACCAGACGGCACGTCAAGGTTTCCCGCGAAGGGTGACGTGCGGATAGAGGGGACGACAGAGGACAGAGAACCGATCGACCACGCCGGGGGGGCAACGAACATTCCCACCGAGGCAACCAGACGGCACGTCGAGGTTGCTCGTGAAGGGTGGCAGTGCAGGAACGGTGAGAAAAACATGAACAGTGAAGAGGAGGGGAAATGGTGCAGATCGGGAATCGGAGCTGAGCGGGCAGCTTGTTGTCATGCGTTATATTATTGACTGTTTGGCTATCTGCACGTGCAACATTTATCGGGTGGTCGATCTCACCGTTCTCAAATTCAAGTTTCTCCGTTTCGACAGTTGCTCTCTGTTTTGATATCATCCTGATAGCGTGAACTTAATGCCTGAGGACTGAGGACTATCGTAGAGAGTAGTGAGTATACAGAAGGGGGTGAAGCGGCCAAGTCGTTGTGTGAGGACTCATGTACTACTAACTTACAGTAGTCTGAGAAATTTGTAATATTATTCTGACTCATATGTATCAGCTCTCAAGAACAAGAAACAGACCTGCCCTACCTTCCCTGATCAGGCAAAGAATGCGCCAACTTATCTAAGAATGTTATTCAGTTGGGAATATTTCTCACGCCCATTTCTCACGCCCATCATCACCTAAGATTGAATTCACGATTACAATGAACAACACTTTCACACCAAGGGAGAGCAGCACTACCAATACAAGTCCCAAAAAACCGTAAAACAATCGTTATATGAAGGTGGAACACGACCAGACCTCGTGTCGTCACGCACTTTCATACGTCATACCAGCGTGGAACATACACGTTGGATCAGGAAGGATTGCACTGCACACAAGTCTAGAAACTGAGCGCGCATGCACGACGAAGAAATGATAAACCAAGACTTACCACACGACGCCGTTTCTGTGTCACAAACCCATCAAACCCATCATTGCTGTGCTTTCCAGCACTCGTCCCTCGAAGTTCCCGGAGTACTGTGGTCAACGGAGGCCTCTGTCTCGGATCCAGACTAAGTAGTCCGGTATATGTGAACCCCCAAACTGAAGCCCCGCCGGCCGGAAGGAAGCTTGCGAAGTACTTGAGCATTTGTCCACAAGACCACCGGTCAGCCAGGACCGCACTATATTTCATCGCGGGTCCATGTTCGGTTCCTGGCTTCTGGGGCGACCCAAGACGGAGTCCCACGAAAGCCCTCAACCAAGGTCTCTTCGCTTTCCACAAAAACGGAAAGTCCGAAGTCGATGATTGACAACCGTGGTGACAGCGAGGTGTGCCCGCCATCGACGAGGACGTTCCCGGGCTTCAAATCGAGGTGAGCAACTCCGAACTCGTGTAGAAATGTGACCCCTTCTAGGAATTGGATGCGAAGCAACTCCACCGCATGGGGAAAGTAGGCTTCCCTCAAGCATCGAGTCAACGGCATTTGCCATGGCATCACAATCACGTTGCGAACAGTGCTAGTAGGGGGGATATTAAGTTGGATAACGTCTAGCAACTTGACGGTATGATTGATCCGATTGGACTCTGATTGGATCGCCTGTAAGTGCCTGAGAATTTCAAGCTCTTCCATCGCACTGTCAAGGAGCTTGAGAGCGACTGTGCCTACGCGACCATAACTTGAGATAGCCTTGCCTATTGTCGGCTTCAGCTGCGCACCGCCCTCTGGGAGTAATGTGTAGCCATCTCTTTGGATGAGTGCCCGCACTCTTGGGTTTCGAAAAGTGACTCCTGTCGCCGATGAGTCTCTGCTCGCTTGGTCCCACCGCGTTGAAGAACCGACGTCGTCAGAGCCGGGCTCCCTTGTGAGACGTGGGAGGTTTTCGGTCTCGGTCAAAATTGATGCTAGCGCAGAGGCTAGCTGGGGAGAAAGTTTTTCGTGCAGAGCTTTCATCGAATGGAGGAAGTTGTAAATGCGGAAGACGAACGCGAACATCTCGTGTCTGTTAGAAAGATCGTGAGACATCTTGCGATAGTTGACCTTCCGCAAGTGTCAGTCTCTTTCTCATGCGACAATATGCAGAAACACTACATTATTGTTATTTGGTCCTGGCCCATTTTGATATAACGTGTATTCCACGGCACGGTAGTCATAGGTAACATGAATTGCTTTTACGAAGAACGTAGAGGACTTGTCCTTGAGTAGTGCATTGCCCAAGCGGACAAGGCAAGAGGCCTGCAGAAGCACAGTATGGATCTCCCCCTTGTGAGACGTATTGGGAGACACTCCGAGTAGCAAATATGGAAAGTCTTTGATACTTATGGAGAAGTTGCTACGAGGCGTATATTGGTAAAGCGCGCCGTCTCGGATGGTCTCTACAAGCAGACGAAAGGGCCACGGGACATCACTAATAATAACGACGTGATTCAGAGTGATTGATTACATAAGGAATCATGACTCACAACTGGAACTTAACATCGTGTTGAGGGGGGGATGCGGTAGTGAATCTTCTTAGGAGACTATATATGTGTGACACCGCCTTATCTCTATACGCCTCTTGATTCGAGAGGTGCTGGTCAAGGAGGACGTCAATATAATGGAGAAGTTCGACAGCCGTAACACGGCGCATCCCTGAATCGGAACCATCTTTTGGGTCTGTGAAATGTTCGCAAAAGGCCTCGTTTCCAAGGAGCATCTTCACAGAACCCAACAAAGACAGTGTTGTCATCTGAAATTGGATCGTGTTCAGTAAGATTACACCAGGTCACGCTGCAAGGCTCACATCCTGCCAAGGGGAACGGGGGAGACTCGATTCTTGCTCAAGTTGCACAACAAACTCCGGCGGTAATTCGTCCTCCGGCGACTCTCTGAGATTGTTGTCAAAAAGCCGGGCCTCAGGGAAGAGTTGGATTTCATCGCAGTTTCGCAAACGAAATGTAACATGACGAAGCCAGCTATTACTCGACTCTGTTTTGAGTAAAGTGAGCAAGACAACATCACATGTACCAGTGAGAGAGCGTCAGACATATATTTTCCACCAGAAAGTAGAAAGGCGTACCATGTTTCCCGGAATCCACATGAACAATGACATCAATATCGAAACGACGGTCGGCATCCTTCTTCTGAAACTCTTCTCCAACTTTGCAGGTTATTAACAGGACACTTCCGAGGCACTCTCGAGTCAATTGAAACCCGTGGAGTGAATGTGAAACACGGATAGGGTGGTCTGAAGGAGGCTTGTAGAACCTGAATTTTGCATGATCTTTGTCCCTTAGTGAAGGGGTGACCTCTTTCACGTAGTGGATAACTCCACCAAAATCCTCTGAAGAGGGCACCGTGACACTGAAAGGAGAGTCGCAGATCTTGAGGTCGTCATCAATGAGGATACAGATGAGCCGGACTGTGGTAGAATCCTCCATCATAATACTCGTAACGTAACCAGGGGACAAGGTGTCATACATTCGTGAATCGTAAATATGGACAAACTGGATGTAAACATGGACAAATTGGATCTTGACGTCACATAAATTTTAATTTTCTCCACCAGGGGTGCGTACCGTGGGTACAGACCGGTCATAGCCGAGACTACATTTGAGACGACGCGTGTACTAAGTAGTAATATTAAATGGTTACTGTAAGCTTGCGTCCATCAGGCATCCAATCGGTTGTACGTGAGCAATAATGGGGGGTAGGTGATGGGTCCACGGAAGTTACCGAACGACCAGAAATGAAGACGAAACGCGGGATTGGACAAGTGACGAGCGAATCTGATACTCCTACAAAGTAGATACGGTACAACGCTTGTGTCTCCCTAGAAGAGTGCGTACACCTTCGAATACTACAAAGTTGTTCCCTTTGTTGTTCCTGTCGCAGATGAGGGACTACTCTGTTGATTCCTCCGTTTGGAATGCCCACCAAGACTGTCCTCAGCGCTACACTTCCCCCGGCCTGTTGCATATGGGAAGCCCTTGGTCTCAGTCAGGGTTGACGACAGGATCTCGCTCAACTGTGGAGGGAGCCTTGCGTGCAAAGCCCTTATTGAAGGGAGTAAGTTGTAAATTCGGAAGATAAGCGTGAACATGTCGTGTCTGTTAGTAAGCTTGTAGCGCGTCATACAATATTCGACCTACCACACGCATGTTAGTCCCTCTTTTCATGTAATAATAAGTGGAAATGTGCCTTATCATCGCCAGGTTCCGATCCTTTCTGGTATAACGTGTATTCAATGGCGTTGTAGTCGTGGTCGATATAGATTGCTTTGACGAAGAATGTGGAGGATTCAAAGGGGGACTTGTCTGTGATTAGCTTGTTGCCCAGGCGAACAAGGCAAGAGGCCTGTAGAAGCATACGACGCCGGTCCCTTTTCTTGACCTTGTCAGAACATATCTCTAGTAATACATGCGGGAATCCCCCGATACTCATGAAAAAGTCGCTACGAGGGGTATACTGGCATAGGGTTTGATCGGTCTCCCTGGCCGTGACCAGGCGAAGAGACCATGTGACATCGCTATCGAGCAAATTAGAATTACAAATTGCATCAAAAATTATAACTCACAACTGCGCCCTTATACCGTGTGGAGAGGGGGGATCGGTAGCGAATCTCCTTAGGAGACTATATATGTGTGACACCGCTTTCTCTCTGTACGCCTCTTGATCTGAGAGGTGGTGGTCGATGAGGGTGTCGGCATAATGAAGAGCCTCAATAGCTGTCACGCAGCGCGTCTCAGAACCAGAACCGTCTTGTGGGTCCGAGTCAGTGAAATATTCGCGAAAGGTCCTGTCTTTGAGGACCGACTTCACGGTATTTAACAGACACTGTACCGTCATCTGAAATTGACTGGTGCTCGGTGAGACCACATCAAGTCACGCGGCGGGACTTACGTCGTTGTCAGGCTGTATAGAACGCGGGCGACGCAACTCTTGCTCGAGTTGCGCAACAAACCCTGGCAGTAAATTGTCTTCCGTTTCACTGATATTATTACTCCGAAGCTGGGGTTCGAGAGGGAGTTGTATTTCAGTCGCGGTTCAACAAATGGAGTGTAAGATAGCGAAGCAAGCTAGTGCTCGACTCCGCGGGTAAAGTTCGCGTGCGCAAGACAACACCACCTGTGCCAGTGAGAGAGCGTCAGACATATCTTTTCACAGAAAGTAGAAAGACTTACCACGTTCCCCGGAATCAATCTGAACAATGACATCAATATCGAAACGACGGTCGTCACCGTTCTCCGAAAACTCCTCACTAATGCCGCATGGTACATACAGGGGACTCCTGAGGTGTTCTGTAGTCAATTGAAACCTGGGGTGTGGATCCGAAACATGGATAGGGTGGTTCAAAGGAGGCTTGTAGAACCTGAATTTCCCGTGATCTTTGTCCCTAAGCGAAGGAGTGACCTCTTTCACGTAGCGGATGATCCCACCAACTTCTTCTCTGACGGGTACCTTGATGGTGAATGGAAAGTCGCGGACCTTGAGATCGTCGTCAATGAGAATACAGAGGAGCCGGACAAGATCGTCCATCGTAATAGTATTAGGCTGACAGACAAAACGAAAGCGGGGAATTGTGGCTCAATACTAGTAGACGGATTAATTATATGGTCTACGGTCCAACTCAAGCGAATACGGCACTGAATTGAACTTGAACATGGACCGAATTAAAGTACTAGTAGGGTTCTATGATCGATGGTCAGTATCATGATCATCTGCGCCGTTCACCATTTCCGTTGTTCACTCGGTTATGGCACCCACGATGCAGGACGGGTTTGACTTCACCGCTCAGTCCGGAAGTGGTGTATTCTCAGCAACGTGGGCAAATACGAGTCACTTAAAAGGACGATTTAGACGCGCCTGCGTATCCAGAGAAAGATTTGACGTACGAAGTATCACAGCCTTCCCGTCCACGACGTCTTCCACGTCGGAGGCCAGAGACTGATGTCAACCCTACATAAGTCTTGTGAGACAGGTACAGGCGGTTCAAAATGGGACATTCAGTCGTCGGTCATTACAGAGTCGATAGGAAGGAATGGATTGTCGCGGGAGCCAACCGGAGTCAGGTCTAGAAGGTAGATGTGACAGGAATAGACCTGACCGCTTCTCAGCTTCTATTAAATTGGAAGGAGAAGGACGCCGCAAGAGACGGCGTCAAGTGAGGGGTTTTTCCCTATGTGGTGACGGGATTATGCATGGCGCTCTTCACAAATCTTCTCTCCTATAATCGCTTTGTGAGTCATTCAGTTGCAACCTTCGACTTCTATTTAACTCTCTGATCATCCATACCCTCGGCATAGGCCCCGAACTCTTGGGAGCTTGCGGCGTATGGGGCGTCGGAAAAGGATCACGTGCAGGACATAATAACAATTTTGCCAACGGGAGTCTAGATAGATGTACTATACCTTGGCCCTATTTCACCGCCCCCAAGTTGGACACTTTTCATTTCTCACTTATTTCTGGCTGAATCGTTACCAAATTAAATACATGATGTCCTGCATGGCTCCTTAACATCCTCTGACTGTTAAAATATGTTATGTTGCGAGCTTGGAAAAATGGCCATCCGTCACGCTTGCCGACCCATGCCATGTTGGGGCTTGATTTGGGTGGCTGACTGCCTTCTAAAAACGGAAGGGGGCGTGACACCCACCAAGTCATCAGCGGAGTCCCAAAATCAAAAATGGGACTGTGACTTAGCGTGCTGTCCAACTGAGGGGGGTTCGAATGAGGGTCAAGGTATAGAAGTCGTAAGTCGGAAGCGCATCCTGTTTTCCAAGGACTTGCAACTCGTTCCCGTGAGTGGGGTCAATGTTCTTTGCAATCCGCTCGATGAGGGCGAGGATATTCGCATTGCTTCCTTGCTCGCCGCCATGAGAGTTCTGTGAGGGAAGTCATAAGCTGCGTTACTCCATAAACAGGCCATCAGGCATCGCCCACATACAGAATGACCGTCTATTGAAAAACGCCGGCATCCGTCTGTTCTGTCTGGATTTCGAGATGGTGCTGAGGAGGCCTGCAAAGCTTCTGGTGACGCTCTCGTGAGAACTAAAATTATTAGAGAAATGTGTAGCACTTACATCCGATAGCTGAGCACGTACCAGTAGGCCCGGGATGAATGATAGCTTACAACTCCCACCTTGCCTCGCATTCCTCTTGTCCGATGTTCCTGACACGGAATCACCCTGCTCCAAGACGGCTTCACAAGACCAGCGACCAGGTTGGATTTATGCGTCAGCACCGCGTGGGACATCCCAACGAGGAGGTAAGGTTGACATATGTCAATCATCCCTCCCCCTTGGGTCGTAATCCCTCAGCGCGGAAGTATCCGTCACTTGAATCAGAGAGCTTAAGCGGGACCGTAGGCCCGCTGCCCCTACTCGACACCCTGTCGGCACTCCCCTTACCTGCCTGCTCGTATGGACCGCTCCACCGGCTGCAGGAGGATTCGGGTCTCCCGCCGGCACTAGGCAAACGACGGAGGCCACATGAGGGTTGCCCTTGCGGGCAGTCGAGGGACCAATGCGTTCTAACCCAGCTACAGGCTTCACGGGGCCTTCCCCGGCTGAACAAGAGGCCCGCGTAGCGGGGGCACATCTCCGCCGGGGGCTTTGGGTCTAGCAATGGTGCTTGGCGGGCACGAGGTACGGGACGCATAAGTCTTCTTCTTCGAAGCGGCGGTAAATGACGCGCAGTGCGGTGCGGTGCGGTGCACCTTGCCCGAATCCGCTGACAAAGCGACTTCGTCTTCGGGTGAGCGCAGCTGCTCCTCGTCAGTCAGGCAGGCCAACAGTGCACTGCAACCAACGCTACTCGGAATCAGCAACAAGCCCAGGCTGGTCACTGGGGAATTTACCTCCCACCACCCCGAGGGCGACGGAGGCTACTTCCCTGATGCCCTTGCGGGCCACAGGGGGGTTGCCACGGTCGGCCTCCATTTAAGGACTTCCCCAGGACAAAGGGCCCGCATATCAGGGGCGCACTGTTCTTGGGGGACTCTTGGTCAGTGACGATGCTCTCCGAAGGTAGATCACAACGCACTCAGGACTTGTGCATCGCCGGGGTGTTCAGAGAATACTGAGAAGGTCGTATTTCAATGCAGGAGGTACAATCGAGTTTCTAGGGCTCCGACAGAGGTCAGACGAACAATGAGCGTCACCTAGGTAGGAAGAAACTCTCACCACGTCAATCAGATGGCACATCAAGGTTGAGTGTGCTGTGGAGAAAGGACGAGAAAAGACGTTGCGGACGCCGGGTGGGAACGGGGGGAACGGAAAGGGGGGCAACGAACATCTCCACCGTGAACAACCAGACGGCGCGTCAAGGCTGCTCGCGAAGGGTGGCGTGTGGATAGAGGGGACGACAGAGGACAGAGAACCGAGCGACCATGCCTTGAACGGCTTGAAGAACGCCGACACGAGATGGGAGGGAGGGAACAACGAACACTCCCACCGAGGCAACCAGACGGCACGTCGAGGTTGCTCGTGAAGGGTAGCGTGTGGATAGAAGGGACGACAGAGGACAGAGAACCGAGCGACCACGCCTTGAACGGCTTGAAGAACGCCGACACGAGATGGGAGGGACGGAGCAACGAACACTCCCACCGAGGCAACCAGACGGCACGTTGAGGTTGCTCGTGAAGGGTGGCATGCAGGAAGGATGAGAAAAAAAAAATGAATAGCCCAGGAGAAGAGGAGGAATAGTGCCAGAATGAGAGTAGTGAAGAAGCGTTGAGAGGTAACCTAAAATAGTGTTTTTTTTTTTGATGACCTAGAATAGTGGTGATGTGGACGTTGCAGTGGCAACGGTCCTCCGGGCCGTGCAAGGCCGCACAGGGTCCGGCTGCAACCACCGAGATTCGGGGTGCTCAGGCTCAGGCCAAAGTTAGAAATTAACAGATTTTGGGCCGCACGATTGAGTGCTATATCCTATAGACAACTATAATAACAAATTTTCAAAAGCTAAGAAACAATAAGGTAGGGTCGATTGTATTGTTACAGGTAGCAATGTGGTATCGAAAGGGTGAGCCCTACGTTGATACTAGGCACAATCTGTGGGTACTATGATGGGCGTTGTTTGCTCCGCCCTTCATGCTCACTTACAACGGCTTCACTCGCCTACTGGGTCATCCACGTCGATGTCTTCTGTGTGCATGAACGACATCTGCATGAGCTGGTAGTTGAAAGTGTCTCGCCTTAGGTTCTTTTGTTCTAGAAATAGCGAGAGACACATACCCTGTCCATGGGAAGAATGTGCGCCACCTCATGACCACTGATACGGAGAGGTGTTACTGCAACATGAGAGATGACGTTTGAGGGTTCAATGATGACAGATGGCGCAAATTCCTTCTGGCGCAAAAAACCACCAGCGAAGCCAAACCGTCTATACATTTGGTCGACCTTGTTGAGCTCTGGGCTGGGTTGAAGAGGGGCATAGGGTCGCACACAAAGGTAGACAGATAAGTGGTGGGATTGACTAGGAACGTGGGAATGAAGGAAGATATGTGTAATCTGGCCAGGCTCTGGACGGGGCTGTGGCTTCGACATCTCCAACTGGGGAGGCCGGAAAAAGACATGGCTATCACGCGCTCGACTTGTCGTTGTCGAATATTGGACACCTCAGAGGGAGAACTTGTTCAGGGTTAGGAACTTGGTCTTGGGGGGTGCAAATTCACTGGAAGAACCTTCAGTGGCGTCCACAATCCTGGGTCCTGGGTGCTTGAACTTTAGGAATTGTATAAACCCAGCTAGTATGGAATCGGGAAGGCTTGATTCGTGCACAGAATCTCTATCGTATGCAAAGTCTGGCGTTTGCTGTGTGAGATGCACCGCGTCAATCATATGGGCCAAGCGCGTCCCGCGAATATCCTCTGCAAGAATATTGTTGTATACTTCCACAAGGTCACCAACACGTGAGCGTACTTGATCGTCGTCCGAGAGTAGTGCTTGTAAATTTGCCTCCCTCATGGAACTACGCATGAACGTTGATTCGAGATCACCTGGTTGAAATGGCAGTAGTGCTGAGATAAGATTCGATCTGTAATCAAACGACAAACCTAGCTTCATGTTGTGGTTCACGCTCTGCATAGAGTGGATGTGCCGCTCGTAGAACGCGGCGCTATGTGTGTGTGCAGGCCCAAACCCCCGGAGGACATCGCCATAGTGCAAGGCAGCGTGGTGGATGGGTTTCACCTTCGCGAGCTTGTACAACGACTTGAACGATGTCATGTAACGGAAGATGTAGTGTTCATATAGCTCAACCTCTTTTCGGGAGACGGAGCGCAAATTCGCAATCTGAACCGCACGTACTAAATCCATGAAGTTCTCTAACTTGGCTTTCCAGTCATCGGGTAGGTCATCTCCTCCCCAAAGTCTGATTAAAGTGATAGGGAGGTGGATAGTACAGATGACTCTCCAGTTGTTTGCGCTGAGTTTGCCCCGTGCCGTCGTACCCCAATTCGGAGGGGCCTTCGTAACCCAAGACGGAAGTTCGGTGAGGACCATGTCTGCCCAAACGGCCTCCATAACGTCCTTGCCAAGTACAGCACCATTACCAGAGGGAATTTTCGGCTTCTGGTTGGGATTCACTTGAGAATGTTCTTGAGGAAGGACATTA
The DNA here is from genome assembly GCA_025766275.1 of Lactarius indigo. NCBI lineage: Eukaryota > Fungi > Basidiomycota > Agaricomycetes > Russulales > Russulaceae > Lactarius > Lactarius indigo. Next base: position 811,495 of record JAFKAC010000020.1, on the reverse strand, counting down.
GCTTCTACCTAAATGGAAATGAGACCAAACAATTCGATGCAACGCATTGCACACGCACCCAAGCGGTGGCTGCGGCGTACAGTTCTTCTTTGTTGCGAAGGTTATTCAGCTTCTCGCGAGACATTTGGCAGTGGTCCCGACAGACAAATTGAAGCACTATTTTTTTGGCCCGCAACACAGTATTCCGGGCGGCACGATCGACTAGTTGTTGGACGCACTTGTCTATAGCCGTCTGCTCGTCCTTTGAGGGAACTCTGTCGTCTCCCAGAAAGTGACTTGACGCGACCTAGAAGAGACCAGGTTGGGTATATGATTCTGTCATACGGGCGACATACCGAGTCATCTGTAGTGACACTCCTCTCACGACTACATTGAGAGTCGACATCAGTTTCGTGGCCCGAAAAAGGCGTAGAAACATCATGACGTCTTTTGCCCGTGGGACGAATAGTAGGTGGTTTGATTGTCTCGCCAGGTGTATCCTTACACTTTGTCCAACAACAGTAACCAATTTGGTTCGTCCAACAGCGCAAAGACACTCACCCATTCGACGATAGTTGCAGCTAATTGCGACTTGTTACCTGCACGACGCAAGTTGTGGTCATTGCAAATATGCCAGAGGATATCACGGGTGCAGTCCCTTCCACTAAGTTTGTCCCGAAGACGCTCTGAATCTTGAGTCGCACGTATGAGTTCGTACCACTTCTCTAATTCGGAGTCTGGAGGTCTCAGAATTGCTTTAGCGGTCAATGCCATTGTCCCATCACCACTCGGATTGGATGTATCAATACCCCAAACCTGCCGACAATGAGTCTGGAATAGCCCAGCATCAAAAACATGCATAGGTTCAATGGAAGTGAATAGAATGGGGTTCCAATAGGGCAACAAAAGGAGTGGGGACCACCTGATACCGTAATTTTGGAAAATCGCTCCTTGTTCGTCGAGATTTTCCGCGTCGCGCCATTGCTTCGCTACCTTGACATGTTCGACAACGTCTCGTTGTGGCCAACTGTCTCTGTCCAGATTTTCAATATCTTGCACCTTTAAGTTGCAGCGCAGTGCAGAAGTAAGTTGCCGTCGGGCTTGCAAAACCACCAGCCTGTCGCGCAGCCAGCATATCCGAGACAACGGGAACAAGTATTGCCCGAACTCGGGAACCTTGTTTATGTCTTGCCGTTCGAGAATATAGGATGCCAGGGTCAAAGAACTCCAGTAAGACGTCGATAAGAAGTTTAAGACTATGGTTGACGTCAGAAAGCGAGGGTTTCCTCGGTCCGGGAATTATACCAGCGAGGAACATGTTTTCGGGACGGTGTCGCAGATGAGGGGGAAGATTGAGCAAGACCAACCAAATAGCAGTTGATGAGACAGTTTGCTTAGCCTCTTTCATATGGTACGGATTAAAGCTATCCATTGAGAATGAAAACGCTAGGCGCATTTCATTTGCTGGCCCTGGGAGAAACCGTTCGCCTTTCTTCAGGAGAATCTTGCACAAGTGTGCTCCATCCCACATGTCCTCCATGTATTCTTTGCGAGGTCTCCGAAAGGCTTTAAAAACGAGTTCTTCAATGGCAGGCCTGGAAAGCAGTCGCCCAACCCACTGCTTCAAATCTTGAGCCTCGTACTTGCATAGAGGAACGGTATATGCCTTGGCGTTGACAATAATAGTCTCGAATAAGGGCACACCACAGGGAGGTGCGGTGCGAACGCGACGGTGTGTACAGTGAGACGGAGTGGAGACAGCAAGCTGCGAATCTTCTGACATCTCGCTTTTGGCCTCCTCTATGAAGTGGGGATGGTCGTCGAAAGAAACAGGCGCTTTCCTTTTTTTGGTTTTGGAGAGGGAATAATCGTAGAGGAAGTAGCAAGAAGGGCAGCAAATGTAGCTGCGGGTGACTGGATCGAGGTCATACTGTACCAGAAGCTTTCTCGGGTCCATCGGCACTTCGCTCGCCAAGGAACGAAGTGATGCTTCGCTGTTCAATATACACCTCATGCCAGCGAGTAGGATGGCTGCGCCGCGACGGGGAAGCCGATATAGAATATACATGACCAAAGTTGTGACATAGATCGCAAGAAGAGTTGGATTCTTGGGGTGTCTCGCCACGAAAAAGTTTTCTGTTGCATTGTCAGACACGGCAGTACCGAGTAAGGACTGAAGGATACCTGTATTTACTATAGCGCCCTTAACACCCCGCTTGCTTCGTTGACCAGACCATTCAATCTCCTTTAAACGATTTATCCTGATCAACTCTTGCAGGACACGGTCCTCGGTATTCTCCTTCGCATCGGTGGCTTCCATTGACTCGAGCATATCCAGAATGTCGCAAAGTCGATGTTCGTGTTCCAAATAGACTTGATTCATGGGTGCTGACGTCAGCACATACAGGCCAGTATTGGGTCGCCTGATTTGCTGAGGATCTTGAATGTGATAAGGGCCGCTATTGATAGGGTCATTGACAAAGTCCAAAGAGTTGATATTGGGAATCCACGTAGAACGAGCAGAAAGCTCTGAATCTATAGCCAAGAAATTATCCATAGAGATTGGATCAGACATAGACTTGGGCCATAGAAGTTAGGGGAAAGTTTGGAGTGCATGAAGCAAATTCGAAACACTGAGAACAATGGTTAATTTATGGGGTAGGTTTACATTCGCGAGTTTAATCGCGACCGCCAAACTATGGAATTCGTTAACTCAATTCTCACACGAGTCAGACATGACAACCATTGTTCAAGGTCAGAGGTCAGCGATCATTGTCATACTCGTTAAGGCGTCTATCACGACAGCGCATCACCATTGTTACCTACTTATGGAAACCAGAGACGGTTGAAATACTGTTCTAGATCGGCCATCGTTGACACTGGAGTCGCTACACTCGTAAGTATGGGTTCATACGACGCCCTTTAATCGATAGGAACCAACCTGCGAGTCTGGAGTCAGTGACACAAATATGATCACCAAATCACGCTTACTTACATCAAGGACCGGACCCCTTTACTCTCATCGAACTTGGCCAGTATCATCCACCACAGGAACGCCGCAGGGTTCGGGGAATACTCCAGTACAATGGGGGTCGGGGTACGACCGTGTTCTATCATAAGGGTTTGACAGGGTGTGAAGAGGGGGACACCTAGACAAGAATAGGCAACCCAATGCCACGGAAACTGAAGAATCAAGAGACCATAACAAGCGGTCAAAACTAAATAAATCAGAGTACGAAGGCAGAGAGGCGCACAGGTGAAAGGACTAGAAAAGTCTATGACACCTTCCAAATGCACGGAAAGACGTCGTTAGGTGTCGGACGCCAATATGGTATGAAAAGGTCCACCAGAATATCGGATGAGAGGAGAGGAAGCGGCCGTAGCACACATATGAACGCGAAACCACGGGTCAGCTGTCCAGAGTTGTTCGGAAGTGGGGCATGAAGCATAGGTTAATCATTGCACGATGGCGGCATGGTGAGTGTAGGCAGACAGGGTATCTCGCCCTGAGCGGTAGGGATAAGTTGTGGAGGTAGCCCCACTATAGTCCTGACTGAGCTCCCTGTTAGGGTCGGTGTATGCGTCAAAGTCGACGGTGGTATAATTTCAACGAGGGATAAGAAGCGGACTTACTGCGCAATCTAGCTTCTCAGGGCGTATCACTACCGACAAGTGCGTCGATACCTTTCAGCGGACCCGGACCTTAAGTTGCAGAACCGTGGGCGTGGGGCAGTATTTTAACAGCAACGGCACGGTCGAAGGAACGGTCGGCCGGACATTCCGACATTGACATGAGTTCATAAAATATGTACAGAAGATCATCGACTGTAAACTTAAATAACAGCATCATCAAGCCGGAAAACTGTGTGAGCTTAATGTGATAGAAAGGTGTACGACGGACCGTCAGCGTGCATTATCACTAGGCGCACTCATTCGGGGTACACGCGTGGACAGCACATAGGAGATCATATAAACCATAAACAGTGCGAAACAAAAGCGCTATCGGAGGCAAATCCTTCGTCACTCGAAAGCTGACGAGAAGCCCTGCTCATACAGAAGACGTACTGTTGAAAATAATCCAAAGGCGCAAGTAGGTAGCGAGAGCCTCGTCAAGCCATGCATGTCACAGATTCACTCGTTTATGTGACTTCGGTTCCTGGTGATGCCCTCATTAGAAATAGGAATGTTAGAGAAAAATATTCAACACATTCGTGAACTGCTCACTCACAGTAGTAGACCCGAGATGAGTGATGGCTTACAACCCCTGCCCTGCCCTGCCGCGTTTTCCTCTTGCCCGGTCTTCCTGACACCTCACAGTAGTGACAAACCCGAGATTGACCCCAGTCAGAGAAGGCGAGTGTTCACGGTTACCTACCAAAGGCAGTAGAACTGGCCGTGATGACATCGACCAACCAACACACTCACCTGTGCCAAGGGCTCCCCAACACGGCTCGCCGCCGCGGAACCTCTAAAGCGGGCAGAAAATCAGAGCATCAACCAGACGATGCGTCAAGGTCGCTCGTGAAAAATGCCCCGAAGTTGAACCCATGTCCGCACCGACAGGAGCGAGTGCAACACCAAGCAGGGACACGACCGGCGTAAAAATCACCCTGCTCCAAGCCGGTTTCACGAGACCAGCGACCAAGTCGGAATTACGCATCGCACAGTGTGGGACATTCCAACAAGAGAGAAGGTAAGCCTGACAGATGTCAATTATCCCTCCCCCTTGGGTCGGAATTCCTCAACGCGGAAGCATGCTTGCGAGTTTGCCATGACATTCGAGGCGACGCTGCCAAAAGTCAGCCGTCCCCTCGAACGTGCCTTCGTCCCGACAGTCAAGAAACCGTCACCTGAATCAGAGAGCTTAAGCGGGACCGTAGGCCCGCTGCCCCTACTCGACACCCTGTCGGCACTCCCCTTACCTGCCTGCTTGTATGGACCGCTCCACCGGCTGCAGGAGGATTCGGGTCTCCCGCCGGCACTAGGCAAACGACGGAGGCCACATGAGGGTTGCCCTTGCGGGCAGTCGAGGGACCAATGCGTTCTAACCCAGCTACAGGCTTCACGGGGCCTTCCCCAGCTGAACAAGAGGCCCGCGTAGCGGGGGCACATCTCCGCCGGGGGCTTTGGGTCTAGCAATGGTGCTTGGCGGGCACGAGGTACGGGACGCATAAGTCTTCTTCTTCGAAGCGGCGGTAAATGACGCGCAGTGCGGTGCGGTGCGGTGCACCTTGCCCGAATCCGCCGACAAAGCGACTTCGTCTTCAGGTGAGCGCAGCTGCTCCTCGTCAGTCAGGCAGGCCAACAGTGCACTGCAACCAACGCTACTCGGAATCAGCAACAAGCCCAGGCTGGTCACTAGACTGGACACTAGACTGACCTCCCTTCCCCTGCACAACTTCAGCAATATTCGCACCCGGACCCCCCGTCAGGGACCGCTCCCCTGGACAGGGTAGGAATTTTACCTCCCACCGCCCCGAGACAGTGCTTTCCGGAGGTGGGTAGCAACGCACCCAGGACTTGTGCCCCGTCGCAGTGCCCAGAGAGCACTGAGAAGGCCGTATTTCATTGCAGGAGGCGCAATCGAATTTCTAAGCCCGTGACAGAGAACAGACGAATAATGAGTGTCACCTAGGCAGGAAGGAACTCTCACCACGTCAATCAGATGGCGCATCGATAAAAGACTTGAAAAACTTGAGTGTTGCGGATGCCAGGTGGGAACGAGGGGCAACGAATACATCCACCGTGAAGTGAACAACCAGACGGCGCGTCAAGGTTGCTCGCGAAGGGTGGCGTGCGGATGGAGGGACGACAAAGAATCGACCGATCGCGCCTTGAACAGTTCGAAGAACGCTGACACGAGACGGGAGGGAGGGAGCAACGAACACTCCCACCGAGGCAACCAGACTGCGCGTCGAGGTTACTCGTGAAGGGTGGCGTGCAAGGAGAGAGAGAGAGAAATCATGAGCGGCACAGGGAAAGAGGAGAAACATTGATGAGAGTGGTAAAGAGGGACCTTCGCGGTTCCGAGTGTTGGGCCAGTCGGATCCAACCGGGCTGGGCTAGATTAACTTAGGGCCGTTGGATTACAGTTGCTCGAGCGCCCAGCGCTCACTACAGTAGCGCTCACTTTGCTCTCACATTGACCCTCCTTTCGCATCACTGTTTACAGTAACCCCTTGGTTCATCAAGCAGCTTTAACCATCTCGGGATTCGCGAAAACTGCGAGCGGTCACATGTTCTCGCTTGACGACTCAGCCGTTAACCATTTTAGGGCCAACCAGTCAGGATGGTTTTTGGGAGAATATTGGTGTGTTCACGTTCACTCGCTACTGTTCCTACACGTACCTCGACAACACCATTGCCCAGCATGTGGGTTACCTCATAGGCGCGTGCGCTCGGTGTACGACCACGTCCAATGACTGTATCACCCCAGCCGAGGCAAAGGGGAGTAGAAGAGGACCGAAGACTTGAGACTAAACTCGTACTCGTAATGATCAGCTTCGTACGGGTACCAGTTTCACCTTATTCCTGTGGTCTGGGAAATCTCCATACTCGCGTCTCTTGATCTTGCTCTCACGTTTCGACTTCAGCTCGGATCCTGGCTGTGGTTCCTCTAATCCCTTGGCCCCCTCTTGTCCATCCTCTGTCCGCAATTATTCACGCACGCGCTCTCGAGCACGTTCAACGGCTCAAGGGGCGTTAAGGGGGTTTTCTCGTGTACGGGTGCAGGCAGTACATGTAAACCCGATCACTAGTAATTTACAGAAAGCGAAGAGAAAAAACGAATGGTACATGTATGGGCTACCGTAATCACAACCGAAGAAAATCAATTGGATCACTAGAATCGGAGTCAGTTCCACCGCAAGTGTCCTTGTCCGTAACGGCATTAATCTTCCGCACTCCATCTGGGGGCGGCTTGCGGGAGTGCCTAGTGGAGCGCGTAGAGGTCCCGGTCAGGCGAGCCTGACCCCGGCCACGTTGTCTTTTCAAGGCTAGCCTCTTGCTCCGGCGTTCACCCCCTCCCCCTTCCTCATCAAATTTCCTTTTATTCGCCTTCTGTTTCGTTTCTCGAGACAAAGAAAGTGTCGGTGATTTGTCATCATTTAGGCGTGACTCGGAGGGGTGTGATTGTGAGGCCTTCAGGTAATCATCCGCTATCGCAGCGTCCATCTTCACCAGATCCTGTATGTCCAGATTATCGAATGTGGGGTCAAACATTCCATTGGAATCTGAGTCTAAGTCTGGGTCGGTGAGTGGTACTTCTTTTTTGGAGGGCAATCTTTGGCCGGGTGTAGTTGCGGTCTGGGTGGGGGTGGATGTAGATGAAGTAGATAAGATTGTAGCCTCAATGACAGCAAGTTCATTGAACACCGCAGGGTCCAGCTCCAGATCGCCATAACTATCTGGGGAGTTCATGACTGTATGGGATTATGGCCGTATGTAAAAACAAAAGAAATCTTGCTAGTGAAAATATACTTTACGTGCTTGCTTACACATGTCGAATATACACGCGTCTTCAAGCGACCATCAGATCTATCTACTAGGAGTCAATTTTGTTCAAGATTTTGTTGACAACTTTTCTTGCGCTCTACCGAGGGAGTAATTGAAGCAGCCAGATGCGCAGTTGTGGGCCAATCTCTGAGCATCCACACCACGAATATCTCGCACTGCTCTGTTGTATTGAACGCCAGGAGCGTGAGCATCTATCCCACCTTGTGCGAGATTAACGAGATGACGTAATGCCTCGTACGTGAGGCCATCAGGGAAAACCTCCCGTGCTAGCGGGCGATCATTCCGCTAAAGGCACACAATTATCACGTTTTAGTAACTAACTTTATTAGGCCAATTACCAGACTTTATTAGGTCTACACTAAACGGCTAGCCACGCACAAATATGGGTAGTGCTTTAGTCCGAAATCTAAAAATAAGAGCGTAAAGCGACTAAGACGGCCACGCACTATTCATATGACAGAGATGGCCATACATAACATAGCTGTCGAAGGAGCGCAGCCATTCTGTATAGGCCTATACGCACACCCCTTGAGTTGCTTAATATTACACGAGTGCCTAGACGGCTCTCTGACAGGTGAACGGGACAATGTGGCAAAAAGAGCTCAGATAAGACTTACCTTGGGACTGGCTTGCTCAGGATAAGAGCCAAGCCCTGGTTAAGGGCAGAACTAAGCTCTGGCCTGGGCTTGATGCACATCCAATAGGCACGTGGTGCATGTGATACCGATACCCAGCAAGCGGTGACAGTGGCAGAGAAGAGGGTAGGGGACGGCGACGGCGACGGGAATGGAAGTATGTAGGTTCATCTGTGAATGCGTATACCTATGTGAGCTGAGATGGGAGGAAAAGAAAAGAGGGGGAAGAGCCCGCCGGACTTACTACTGACTCCGTACTGGTTTATCCCTCGCTAGCGCGGGAGGTTTTTCCTGATGAGATCGATCATTGTTCACTTCTTCTGAGGTTTCGGCCTTGGGAGTGAAAGTCTGGGAAGAATCTGATGCGTCTGTCGGTAGTTCTGTTCATGAGAGCGCGAAGGTGCAGCGTATTTGAAAAATAGCGGACCGTTTCGCCATCGCAGAACGGCAAGAGTGAAGAGAGCGAGAGGTGAGAGAGGCACTATAGTAGCCGACAAACAGGCGCAGAGAAAAGAGATGAGAGACGCACCGTACTATGTATTCGACAGGAGTGTTCATGACAGCGCCAAAAGGAGAGTGCACTGGAGCGTACTTGAAAGCAATGGACCGGTTTGCCATCATGTTAGGAGGAGAGAGAAGTAAGCGACAAACGGCGAGGAGAGCGTGTGATGAGAGACGCGCCATAAAATGTATACGCTCTAGCCGACAAAAGCCGAGGAGAGAAAGAGAGTGATGCACTGTACTATCTTTTCGACAGGAATGCTCATGAGAGCGCGGTAGAGCGTATTTGAGAATAGCGGACCGATTTGCCATTGCAAGCAAACGCAAAGGAACGCAAAGAAAAATGGGTGTCAGCAAAATGTGAGTCAGACGCACTAGAATGGCAAAGAGTTAACAGACGCATCATAGTGGCCGAGAGAGAGAGAGAGAGGTGAACCGTAAGATCTATCGACAGCAGCGTTCATGAGACCGCCAAGGGAAGAGTACGGTGGAGCGTGTTCTGAGGAGAGAAAGTGAGAGATGCACGATAGTAGCCTGACAAAAAAAAAAAACCGCGGACGGGTTTGCCATCGAAGGTCACGCAAGCAAACGAAAAGGAGCAGCAGCCAGATGTGTGTTAGCCGAAAAATGTGGGTCAGCAAAATGTGTGTCAGCAAAGTGCACCTAACCGCTATGTCAGATGTGAGTTCTGAAGTGTTGAGAACAAATGGGCCCAAAGGACTTGCTGTCGCAATATTGACTCAACCATCAAATTGTGTTAAAAGATAAACTTGCCCGGGGAGGGCGGGCTCACATTGCGAGTTTACTTGTACAGGAAGCTACTTCGGCCAGTCTGTTTACGATCCACTACCCCACCGACTTCTCTCGCATCTCCTTCTCTTTCCTTATTTTTGTGGTGGCGGTCGATGCCCGAGTAATCCAACTTGGCTCTCCATTGCTACGAATACCGAGAACTCGATCGTGGTTGAGAGGATACTCCGCTCCTGGTGAGACACGCTGCCATTGACTACCTATGCCAAGCATCCAGTATTGAGAGACGTTCCTTGACGTATCAAAATGAATATAGAGATGTCCAGTCTTGGCTTGAGGGATGGTAGGCGGAAATAAAAGGCTTGAATTAGACTTGCCGGAGTACCAGACCAGTGTAACCACTGCCCGAGCTGGAAGAAAATGATCGTTGACGCATCTGATATGGAAGGGTGATAGAGGAAGACTCGGCGGTGGTTCCCACGGGTTCGGGCTCAGGTGCAGTAGGCGGTGATAGTGATATTGGCATAGGCAGGCTAGCAAATTTAAATAATCAACGCCCTGAGAATTATGCAGAGGGAAGCAGCATCAACTGACCTCTGCGACTGCACTTTGGCGAGCTTTGCGATGCCAAGAAGGGCTGGGACTATGCTCTGCTTCGTTTGAGGTGAGACGGCCAGTGAGTCAAGCTGAGCGCTCAAAATCCGACTGAGGTCCTCGCTACCAAGATCGCTCGCAGCTAGACTGCTCATCGCACGGGCGATGAGGGGCATTGACGGAGACGACAGTGTGTGGCTGGAGAAAAGCTGTAATCGACTGAGTAATCATATCTGCGGTGCCACTATCAGGAGGAAATCGATGGAACGCGTCAGAAAACCAACACTACAATGAAAAAGAAAAGAAAGAACCTCGCTGCCAATACTGGAGCTGTCGTGCAAGTAGCGGCATTTTCGACAGACCGGCTAATGATGAGCCACATTTAGCGCATCTAAGATAAAGCACATGTCCATGTAACTCACTCCATTGCTTTTACCACGTTCGATAGTCGGCCATCGGACTCCAAGTGATAACGCCTCATTGGAAACCTCTGTCGGAGGATGGTCTGGTCGGTGTGCAAATGAAATAAGTATTAATGTGCAGATAGACGAGAAGAGATGACCTTCATAGCCCTCGGGGCCATGTCACTGCCGCTGAGCTGAACTGAAACGCATTCATCATCGCTACTTGAGGGATCCATGGAAGCTTGCAAATTCAAGTAGGATTGGGAGTCCTAGGGACGACAGTACCATGACCAGTCAGTAGAAACGTTCAATTTATCTGTGTGACCAGACAATGGCATATGGTGCACCAACAGAGTAATTTACCATCAGGTTTCCTATTGCCGACGTTTTTCGGCCCAGTCTGGTCATATGGGAGCGAGCGCGCCAATGCGTTGCTCTGGGCGCCATTGGGCGGAAATTAAATCTAAATCACCTGTCACGTAATTCACGATTGCCGTTATGGACAGAACTTACCATACTGTAGATCCAGTGAACAATAGCTGTGTCATTCGTCACCGTCACCGCCTATTGTGCATACAGGAACATATTTGCGTTATAATTAACCCGATGGTGCCAAAATTTAGAGTTGAACCCTGCTCTAATGCTATTATTGTTGACACTTATCTAGATCGATACCGCCGACACATGAAACAGGGTTGAGTTATGCAATACAAATATACAATTCATTCCAGCTCAGACACCTCGAATTTCTTGCCCGTCCCTCGTCCAATTACCACAAAATCGACTAACCAAGATGCGGAACTCGCAAAACACGCCTAGCCTACTCCCAGTCTTCCAAAACGTTCCGGCGCGCAAAGGTGCCGCACCACTTGATGTAACGCCAAGCCGCACCCACCCAGGAGCGGAGAGGTTCTAGATGGAGGGGGAGAGAAACTATATTCGAAGGTCACATAGGACACGCATAGCTGAAATTTACATACAATTCTGTACCAAGGCGCACGCAAATGGAATTGAGAAAAGAGTATGTGACGCAATCCAAAACTTAGTTCAACGAGTAGGAAAGGTAAGAGAGTAAGGAGGGATAGAGATAGTAGATACAATGCATGAGGAGCGACGAATAGTGACAAAGGGATATGGGCGGACACGAGGAAGGGGATATCAGACATCTAAGTAAAAGAAAGCGACGAAAAGAGGCCATACGAGAACAATAGAAACCGAAACACGATGATGCACGACAATACGAATCCTCTCCAAGTCCAACTACAGGGCACCGTCAAGCTCCAACGGCGTCTTGAAGGTGGCTAGGGAGAGCCGACAATGTGATTCGGGGAGACAAAGGTTGGTGAAGTGAAACAGGGATGGTTGGAGGGATAAAAGACTTCGTGGTAATCGACGCTAGGATGAGCGACACGACGAAAGGCAGGGCTCGAGGAGGACCTCGAGGCAAGGGCATCGTGGCACGCGAAGACGTCCGGGTCGAGAAACGGCGGGTGATACGGGACAAGGAGGACAAGGAGGCAGAGAACGAGACAGAACAATCAGGCAGAGACGTTGGATTAAAGTCGATTAGAAAAAGACGCAGTCAGGCCTAGCTGGTGTAAAGGGTGGGCGATAAGGGCGAGCCGGCTAAGTGGGCCGGTCAGGTGACGTGATCCGAAAGGCCGGTTCAATTGGCAACGAGAAAGGCGCGAAGTCGAATAATGGGAGAGCACGAGCGAAGATGTACAAAGGCGAAGGTAGTTCGCTTTGGAGAGGAGTTCAAGGGCACACCAGAGAGAGGAGGAACACAACTGGATGATATTTCTGGTACATACGAGCGCGCTTTAATTCAGTGTAGGTACATTTTTCACAGAAACAAGAATAAAGTATAGTAAAGAGACATAAAGACGCACGAGCCATGTAGAATGTGAAACAGGAGTCGGATAAAAGAGCAAGCAAGAATGAATGATGAGAAAAAGGGGGAAAACGACCCCTATGAGTCTGGAAACGTTTGAGGCGAAATGTTGACGGAGATAGTGGAACTTGAGCGCTTGAGCCGCCGCGCATTATCGCGGCAGGTGTTGTTTTTGGTGGGGTTCGAGTCGGCCGGGTCGAGCGTGCCGAAATGCAACACTAGCGTAGTCTATGAGATAGGGTGTACGAGCAAGTGTCAAATTCACATGACTTACCGCGCAGTGTGAATGTGTGATCCAGCGCAATGTCGTGCTCATGTTCCGTCTTCCTCGGTGAGGTCAATGACCTCAGGGCTTCGTCAGCGAGCCGGGAGTCTTGGGCTTCTTCTTCCGGTTCCGACGGCACTTCTTCTTTTTAGGAGCTTCTCGCGGAGCCCCACGGTAACGGGTCATGGCAGGTGCTTGTCGGGGTCGTTGCGACTCAGGAAATGGATGTTCTGCAATGTCTGCCTCAAGACGGCGAATTTCTGCGCTGAGGTCAATGTCTTCAGACCTCTTGGGCTTCCTCGTCTTCGGACTGGGTGGAGTTGGGCGCCTACCGGATGAACTCATGAGGGCGAGCTGTCGGGGGGGTCCACGTGGACCACCAGTGGATTTCCTGGATGTTTGCTTGGTTTCGGGCCATACCACGCGTTATGATGGCTTTTCTCAAAGGCGATGTGAAACCCTTATATAGTTGTTGCACAATTAGCTGATTAGCCGTTGGCTAGAGTGGGCTTGGGCGCTGCTTTAGCCACACTTTTGGTGTCACCAACATTCTCATCACCACATTCTCATCGCCACCATACTGCCTTTCGACGTCCCTCTTTACCACTCCCGTTCTGCACCATTTCCCCTCCTCTTCGCTACTCATGTTTTTCTCACAATTCTTGCACACCACCCCTCACGAGCAACCTCGACGTGCCGTCTGGTTGCCTCGGTGGGAGTGTTCGTTGCTCCGTCCCTCCCATCTCGTGTCGGCGTTCTTCAAGCCGTTCAAGGCGTGGTCGCTCGGTTCTCTGTCCTCTGTCGTCCCTTCTATCCACACGCTACCCTTCACGAGCAACCTCGACGTGCCGTCTGGTTGCCTCGGTGGGAGTGTTCGTTGTTCCCTCCCTCCCATCTCGTGTCGGCGTTCTTCAAGCCGTTCAAGGCATGGTCGCTCGGTTCTCTGTCCTCTGTCGTCCCCTCTATCCACACGCCACCCTTCGCGAGCAGCCTTGACGCGCCGTCTGGTTGTTCACGGTGGAGATGTTCGTTGCCCCCCTTTCCGTTCCCCCCGTTCCCACCCGGCGTCCGCAACGTCTTTTCTCGTCCTTTCTCCACAGCACACTCAACCTTGATGTGCCATCTGATTGACGTGGTGAGAGTTTCTTCCTACCTAGGTGACGCTCATTGTTCGTCTGACCTCTGTCGGAGCCCTAGAAACTCGATTGTACCTCCTGCATTGAAATACGACCTTCTCAGTATTCTCTGAACACCCCGGCGATGCACAAGTCCTGAGTGCGTTGTGATCTACCTTCGGAGAGCATCGTCACTGACCAAGAGTCCCCCAAGAACAGTGCGCCCCTGATACTGCGGGCCCTTTGTCCTGGGGAAGTCCTTAAATGGAGGCCGACCGTGGCAACCCCCCTGTGGCCCGCAAGGGCATCAGGGAAGTAGCCTCCGTCGCCCTCGGGGCTGGTGGGAGGTAAATTCCCCAGTGACCAGCCTGGGCTTGTTGCTGATTCCGAGTAGCGTTGGTTGCAGTGCACTGTTGGCCTGCCTGACTGACGAGGAGCAGCTGCGCTCACCCGAAGACGAAGTCGCTTTGTCGGCGGATTCGGGCAAGGTGCACCGCACCGCACCGCACTGCGCGTCATTTACCGCTGCTTCGAAGAAGAAGACTTATGCGTCCCGTACCTCGTGCCCGCCAAGCACCATTGCTAGACCCAAAGCCCCCGGCGGAGATGTGCCCCCGCTACGCGGGCCTCTTGTTCAGCCGGGGAAGGCCCCGTGAAGCCTGTAGCTGGGTTAGAACGCATTGGTCCCTCGACTGCCCGCAAGGGCAACCCTCATGTGGCCTCCGTCGTTTGCCTAGTGCCGGCGGGAGACCCGAATCCTCCTGCAGCCGGTGGAGCGGTCCATACAAGCAGGCAGGTAAGGGGAGTGCCGACAGGGTGTCGAGTAGGGGCAGCGGGCCTACGGTCCCGCTTAAGCTCTCTGATTCAGGTGACGGTTTCTTGACTGTCGGGACGAAGGCACGTTCGAGGGGACGGCTGACTTTTGGCGGCGTCGCCTCGAATGTCATGGCAAACTTGCAAGCATGCTTCCGCATTGAGGAATTCCGAACCCAAGGGGGAGGGTTGGTCGCTGGTCTTGCGAACCAGCTTGGAGCAAGGTGATTCCTACGCCGATCGTGTCCCTACTTTTTGGGTTCCTCCTCCCTTCCCTAGTGTTGCATTTACTCCCGTGTTTGCGGACATAGGTCTTTTCACGAACGACCTTGACGCGCCATCTGGTTGTCTTACCCGACCTGTCGCAGAGATTCTGCGGTGACGAGTCGTGTTGGGGAGCGCAGGTGAGTGTACTGTTTGGTCGATGTCACCACGGTTGGTTGTACTTCCTATAGTGGGCAACTGAGAATACTCGCCTTCTCTCAGTGGGGTCAACGTCGAGTTTATCACTACTGAGGTGTCAGGAAGATCGGGCAAGAGGAAACCGAGGCAAGGTGGGAATTGTGTAAGCTATCATTCATCTTGGGCCTACTGGTGCGTGCTCAGCCATCGGATGTAAGTGTTACACATTTAATAATTTTAGTTCTTAGGAGAGTGTCACCAGGAGCCGAAGAACCGGGAGGCGGTGGGAGACTGTTATGAGTAATCTCCTCTTTAGAGCTTTGTCTTCTATGAGCACAGTTTTCGGGACCCTTGAGATCTGCCGAACATATTGTACGTCTGTCTTGTTCCTTTACAAAGATCTTCCACCCCATTTTGTGGGTTTAATGATCTCTCTGCAGTTCACGAATGTGTCGTACGTGAGTAAGTCGGATAGCGATGCATCTTGCAGGTGCGTTGTTCGTTTGTGCTCTCAATCTTAAGCAATTTTCGTTTTCTAGAACACCTGCATTGTCAGTTGTTTACGTCTACATCCGAACAGCCTTTGCGCAGAACATACTTATCCTGCATACCGGTTGTTACCTCCTACCCGTTTGTTGTGAATGCTGTGCCGCTAACACTTCTATTTCGTGCCCCATTCTGCATTTTCTGAAAGGTTTCGGACCATGGACAGCAATACTATTGACAACGTGTCACGAGGTCACAAGCGCCGCTTTGTAAGAATGCCCTCTCACCTTCCATCCCGGGTTCGACCCACTAAGTCGATCACATGTCAGTCTTATTCGGGGGGTTTTCGCCGTTTTTGTCTGGGTCACTCCTTCTCGACTGGCACACGAATGAGCCTAAACTGGGGTCCCACGGACCTGGGACCAGGGTCAATTAGCAGTGTATGCCATGTTTTGGGTCTTATTCACGCATACGGAGCATTCAGGGTATAGTCTGTGAGACGTTGACGACCAAATCAAATCGCTGTTTCAACTCAACTATAGTGTCTTACCCGACTGAGAAGAACCTCGTAGACTATACGGTGTTTACATAAGCAAGTCATGACTCCATTGGTTGAAGTTATTTGCCTTGGCTGTCGTGGTCACAAACGTCGCGATTCACGCGATTCATGAGTGACTGACAGGTAAGGTTAGTCCTGAATAGTATCACAATGGGCTAATCTCTAATCCATAATTATAGGCGACAATGAAGATATAGTTGTTGTGATCGATGCGAGCTCAGAACACCATACAATGGACCCTGATCTCTAATTCATAAGCAGGTAACAATGACCGTGTATTTTCACGATTAGCGCCGGGGCGGGAACCTAGACCTGCGCGCGCACGGCGCGACAGCTTTGAAACACTCTAGCCCTGAAATACTTGACAATGTATCCTGTTATGAACAACGATATGCCAAGAGCGCCGGAGAGAACCTTTGGTCATCCATCGTTTTCCATTGTCTGGGTGACTCGATCTTTTCGTGATCCGTCAATATATTGTGAATTGAGGTCGGAGCTGCACACATTTCGTATATTTTACATTGCTTTCTGATCCAACCTTTGATCGTCAGTGCCAATCTCAGATTTTACTGCATTTCATGCGTACACATTTTGGGTACGCAGGAGCGTTTAACCCAACGAATCTCCTGACTGTCTGCCTTTTGTAACCCGCTTCTTAACCAATGGTCGAACCAGACTCCCAGTTTACCACTCCATGTAGCATGTTGCCCAGTGCTAGCCAGTCCAACCGTTCTCTTCAATCTAGTGAGTGATGCTGAGGTGGTTCACTTCGTCCGCTCACGCAAGCTCGCCGCATCTAGCACCCGAGCATCGTAGTCGTCGCCGCATCGGGGATACAAATGTACTTGAGCAAAATCCATTTGAAGCAGGTGTACTGGCAGACGACGAAGAAGAAGTGACTACCGCCGATGGTTAGTGCCCATACTACAGCCCGTTTTGTCAAGGCTTCAGATTGCAGACCAAGTTACAGACACAAAAGTTAAAGTCACTACATCTCCGAGGTCTGCAAAACGCTCTTCCCAAGATAGTGACGGTAAAACTTCCTGCACTTATCACCAAACAGTGTGTTTGCTAATGTGCATCCTTTCGCCGCAGACTCGAGGTCAAGGTCAGAACATGAAAAGACACGTAAGTGCACGGATCCTCTGTTGCGGTGTGTGACCTTAATATTCTCCAAGCACGAATAAAGAAGCGCACTTCGCTGGGATACCAGGGTCCGATCGTCTCGGCTTGTTGGCGCATACTATGACTCTGAGTCAGAGGTTCGCTGTGTTTAATGCTTCGCTTTGGGTTTGTGAGTCACCTTGACTGACCTAATCTCATATTAACCCAGTTCGATGAAATTGTAATTACTCCACGGGCGGCAGTACTCGGTCAAGATCGTGGGAAAGGTCGGGCAGATCGCAGTCCCCGTCCTAAAGCGAGTATCCGACAAGAGCAGGGCAACCAGGATGAAAGGGTAAGTGTTACGCTACATTCGGTGTCACCAAGGTTCTTAGTCTTCATTTCACTCCAGGGAAATATCCACACGGAAAAGGAACGAATGCACTGGGATGTCCACGACCATAGCTCTGTGGAAGTAGAAGAAATGTTGCCACCAAATGAGCCCGCAGAGGATCCCCGACATTTTTACGCTTCCGATTCCCCAGTCTGCGAATATTTTAACTCAGAGTCGGACGTGTATAACTCAGCCGAGGACTTCGCTGAAATTGATGAACAAGAGGGTCACGTAGCTAGTGGCAATGTACGGTTCAACGTGCGTCCGTTTTTTTGACTTGGGCTTTTGCCAGTTAATTCGCCCGTTTCGGTCACCTCAATTTCTCTCAAGACTATTCTTCCACCGTCCCAACCACCTCAGCCTTCGCCACAACGGGTTTCGTACTCACAGTTGCATGTCTCCTCAGTATCACCTCGAAATCCAGGCAGAGCAGACGGATGCCAGGATTTTTCAATTGACCGTCATTCAGTATGTGGGCGATGCCCGATGGCCCATCTGTAAAGTAACGCAGCTCATGACTTCCCTCACAGAACTCTCATGGCGGCGAACAAGGGAGCAATGCGAATATCCTCGCCCTCCTCGAGCGGATTGCAAAGAACACTGACCCCACTTACGGGAACGGGAGTCGGAGTGGTCAAAAGATGCATCGCGGGCGTGGGAGGAGCCCAGTGCACCGGACCAGCTGAACACAATGCATTATCTGTCAGTTACTGAAGTTACAATCTCGATTTGTTTACTGCACCGCACTGATCACACTCAAACTAGAAACTAGTCCGCGAAGAACTCTCCTCCTTGTTGAATGGAAAACCGCCTTATGGCAATGCGCCTTCATCGTCTCGACTTTCCACGTTCATCGCCGAGTGGGAGAGCACCAGCCAAGGCGCTAAAGCCTGCGAAGCTACATCTACCGACTTCATGATTCACTTGGCGGGCGACCCAAAGTCGCCGTGGAATGTTTCTGCTGGCCGAGTCTTCGCTGATTATCTTATCAAGAAGACTGCACGTGATGATACGCCAGAAATGCGGAAATCGATTGAGAAGGCATTCACCACCAGGGTCAGGAGTTTAAAATGCCGACTTAAAAGAGACGCACTGCCACAGGCAGAGAAGGCCGTAGAACGGTCAAAACATAGCCGGAAGCAACGTAAATACGAAGTAAGCTTTTGAGTGTTCCTTCCTATCATAAAGCCACATTCACTCATTTGTGGTGCAGTTGTTTCAGCGTCGTCGTGAGATTGCCAAGTTGTATAGTCCGCTGACAAAGCACCTTCGCCTTTTGGACGCATTGGGAATGCATGGAATGTCCTCCGATGAGTCTGCTGTTGATGCTGACACAACCCGAGTCACATACACAATCGTCAAGCCCAGCTGGCGACATTCTTTGTTGCACAATTGGCTCAAGGTTTTTGACCAATTGCACCACCGAAATCACATTAATAGTTGGTCTACTGACAAGCGTGGCGCATTCGCTCACATTCGTACTGGCTCTCACAAAGTTCATGAAACAGTACACGCACCTCCACATCTCCCGATCAATGCCTATGACCCCAAATGGCTCGAAAGTAGGGAGACCCTTTACTTGAGACACGTGCTGTGCCCTCAAGAAGAACCATACGATTTCAGCCATCCCCCTGACGTGATCGCGTATGTGTACCTGTATCATTTCGTCATTTATAATGATCTAATTTTTATCCCTCTATAGACTCTTGACTATTTAGACAAGTTGGCTGTTAAGAATTCGCTGCGAGGTTGGCAAAGTCGTTGGGTCGTGACCTTAGCCTGTATTTGTTGTCTGTCACGCTGCCGATATGGAAGTCGTTTTGGTGCAATCGTCTTTCTGCCATTCTTCCCAATAAGTTGTAAGGCTAGTACGGCTACTGGTAAGTCATTTTTATCGGTGGTCCAGCTATAACGAGAGCGTCACCAGGAATTGAGTCACAAAGGCGCTCGAAATTGCAATAGAGTCGCTAGTATCACCGTCAAAGTTCCTGAATCCCACGAACGGCATAATTCAAGGAAGCTCCTGGTCTGTTCAGAGGTTTGTTCCTTCTATGATCATAGTGTCCTGCTACGGGTCTTTAGTCTGACGGAATTTGAACACCTGTCCTGTTCCTTTACCGGGATTTTTCACCTCGTTACGCTTTGTACGATTTGCTCTGGGCCGTTCGTTGATGTACTCCATGTGAGCACCCCAGGGCGAGAACGCACATTGAAGGCTCGGTTTTCAGCTTTCTATTACTGTGACGCAAATCTTGGTTTCAGGCCTCCTGCCACTATCACCTGCTTAGCTCTACAGTCGAATATCTTATGAGTGTGGATTTGTCTAACGTGTGATCTCCCAAGCACAAGTCGGAATGTCCAGCCAATTGGTACCTCCAACACGCGTGACGTTGCTGTTGAAATCCTATGCTGTGCCGACGTTTCTGGGTTTCCATCCACAACAACTTACCTGAATTCTCAAAAGGACCGGGACCCTGTGATGATGCCATTGTCAGGCGTGTCGCAAGTCACAAGTAGACTCACAAGTCCTGGGAAGGCAGGACGCGATGGCGCTTTGTAAGTACAGTTCTTCATTTGTCGCGCTGCATCTCAGCTGATGGCTCGAGTCACGTTATTTCTACGCATGCCTCGCACCATTCAGGTATGAGAGGTGAACCGGACAATGCGATCGTCCGATATGATGTAGCTCACCCGCGTTTCTCGGCTTACTAGATAACAGAACTCCGTGGAGTCATTAGAAAGGGTGAGAGCGTCAGAGAGCGCTGCACTTCCGTGTTTCAGGTTGGACATGAGTCAGTCGTGACCTGCGCCAATTGAAGTTATTTGACATGGCTGTGTCACGTCGCAATTCGAGGGTGTTACTCGAAGGCGCTACGCAATACTAGTCTAGAAGGGTATTACAATTGACCCCAATGATGTCGCCGTGATGGGTGCGAATTCAGATTATGGCATCGGGCTGTGACCTCTAACGAGAAGCAGGGAGTAATGATGATGCGCTGCCGGAGTCTCAGCCTGAGGGCGGGATCCTAGAGCGCGGCTGCTGGGCAGCTGCACAATAAACTTCGCAACTTTTAGCCAGAAATACGTAACAACGCATCCTCATTATGGAGAACAATGTATGCATGGCACCGGAGACAATCTCCAATCCTGTCTGTCCATTGTGCGAGAGACCCCGCGATATTGAAGGTTTCTGTTGGACACTCTGCGCATCAGTATCTCCTGATCTGGGTTCACATTGTGGTAGGCCTTCTAATTCAACCCTACCCTGAATGTCAATGTTAGACTTCGCAGCGCGGTATTTAAAGGCCCAATATTTTGAGTGCACGGGATCCTCTACCTCCTGTTCTTCACTCCCCCTTTTCCTGACTGGACCGACAAAATGGTCATTCATCGTCGTACATTGTGTGATATCCCCGTAGGTGGTTAATCTTTCTATGCATAGAGACAACTGAGTTTTTCCTCCGACATTGAGACAAAGGATTGCACGGTATCTGGGTATTTGTGGGGAAGCTTGCCTCGCCTCACCCTCCCCTATAACTTCAGCGCAGTCGCACCTGTTCACGAGGACACAATCTACCCCCCATACGTTCACGTTGAAGACGCGTTCTTCTTCTCAGGTGCTTCGGACCCCGAGATATTCGATACTCTCATACGTATCGCCGGCCACAAGCTCTTGGTTACCGCCTATCTCGACAATAGTCTTCGGCCAAACCCAAACCTGATACGCGACTTTCCTCTCGTACCCTGGAGAGGAGAAATAGCCGTTCTTTTTATTGGGAAGAGGAAACCATATCTCTCTCGAGCACCACCCAAGGCATTGATTCGCTTTGCCATTGCTCAGTGAATTTTTGTTTTTGTATATTCCTTGAGCACGGATGCTCATCTGTACTGATCTTCACCCAGGTTCATGGGAGTGTCAATTGCTAATGCGCAGCTTGGATACCCGTTTCCTTCTTACATGAGGAGGTCCGTCCCCTACCTTTGTGGTTTCAATCTCTGATCTTTGGCCAGTGATGGGCCTGGCCCCGGTATGAGCATCACTGCAGAGCATTAGGTTCTGATTTTCCTGCGTTACGGTTATATTTTAGCCGTTTGGAGAAATATTATCGCATGTGTACTCTACGATGGAAATGGCATTATGCAATCTATGTTGTAAGAGAATGAAAACATGCCATCTGAGACCCCTAAGGGCCTGTTCGGCGCATCCGCCAAAAAAAAAACACTGCCCCACCTATGCGCCGGGGGGCAAAATTGCTGTTCGGTGCACATTGCGCCAAGGAGTTGGCGAAGAGACTCCTCGGCGCAGCCCTATTAAAATGGCGCAGCAAAAATACCCATTTCCCACTTCTCATTCTCTGTCCCAACACGCAATTGTGACCACAAAACATTATTAATAATACATTTATTTAGATATTAATTACATTTGGTAATACATTTATGGCCTTATCGGCTTCAGCACGTGTGCACAGGTCCCATACCTGTATATGCAGACACTTGTATGCACTCACATACACGCACAGAATGAGTAACATTTTGTGTGATTCACTATGATAACATATCAACATTACTTCTGCTACGCATGTGATGAGGGTGCAGTGTATGGATGCTGTGTGCGTTCGTGAGGTATATGGGTGGTATGCACCCTTGTGGGATTGCGGTCAGCCCTGAGGTCACAAATACCTAGCGACCTTGTTGAGGTTGTTGTCGGAATTTCGAAAGTACTGGACCCTGGAAAATGGGCTCTTGGGCATTTTCCAGTAAATCTGGGGCTGAGGGTTCCTTGCACTCTCAATCTCAGGCCTGGGAGTCGCTATATTGGGGGACAGGTGCATCGTGTGAAGCATCACAACCAGTCGTGCAGACGTCTGCACGGCGCGAAACTTCGCATATATGTCCTATACATTTGGGAAGGCACTAAATTTAAGCAGCTAGGGCTCAACACTCATTTTCGGGTGCGGAGGCCTGCAGAAAATATGGCAGTGGGAGATTCAAAGTGGACATTATTCCAGTAGTGGAGATAGTACTTTTTTTTTTTTGTAGATTGAAGTCCGCATCCGCAATAAATGTATATAAACTCCTGTAGTTGGCGACCTCAAATTTGACTGGGACAAGTCGGAGTCAGTGCGTGAGAAAACTGAGTCTGTATCTCGAATCAACAAATGTCGATCAACAAACAGTCAATGCGTCTTTCGGTCTACTACACCCATTCTGATGTACACAGACCTGGTCAATTTCCCCTTCATCCCCAGCACTCTCGCTACCAACATTGCCATACACATCCCCATTGAGGGCTACCACTACCCCAAAGTGGCTTCTCCAGGAGTCTCCGGGCACTAGCCCCTCATCGCTTTCGCCCCTTTCCCACGTTTCACAACGGTTCTGTGTTATCGCTGCACCCTGAGTACAACAATGAGGATACGACTTTGGAAAGTGAGCCTTCGGGAATAACCCGTATACAGAGAGATGTTTGATTGCTCTAGATGCCCGAAGTACGTGTTCTGCGAAAGAGTCTGGTTGGAATCTTCGTTACTCCTTCCACCTTACCCAATTGCAGTGTAGTTCCCTGCACCTTGAGAAACGCTTGATCTCAGAAGATTTTAGAGCATGAAATCATAGAGTGCACCACCCGTGCGGTTACCACCTTGCACTGTTATATGGATCAAGTTGGTGTCCCCATCCCTGATATAGCGGAGCACATAGCCGCCTCCATTATATTTTCGGAGGTCAATCTTGACCTCTTTTGCAAATCCACGCCACTTAACACGCGTTGACAGGATGGTGACGCAAGCGACTCACAGAATGGCGACGCAAGCGACTCACAGGATCAGACTTTAGAAGACGCAGCCGTTTCCGAAATGGTGCCTCAGTCATGACTTGTAAATAGGTCTCTTTCCCACTGGCACTTACGGACCAGTCTCGCGAGCACCTTGCGTACCTGCGCTGGCGAAAAGCCCATATCGGCCAACATACCCACTTGTTCTGCACTTCAAGTTGGCTCTGTACCGCCGCCGCCAGCACCACCGTTCGTGACACACTGCAACTCTCAGCTGGCTCGCTCTGGTGTATCAAAAATTATCGTACTATAGTTGTTGATATGTAGGTCATCACGTGATATATTTTCCTGGTCATCACGTGATATCTTGCCCCTGTCTGAATCTGGATGATGTGCCACCGCAAGATAGCAGAGATGTCGGGCCATACACCCTAACAGGTTTCTTTGCGGTGAGCTTGGAATCGTGACCGTTTTTATTAAATTGGTCGGAGGACTGCCGGAGGTCCCGATCGTTTCGCCCACTTACCCAGCGCAAGGTATTGTCGATGTAAGTATTGCTCGCAGCGAGCGCAGGATGGTCACTATTGGCACCGTCTTCCACGACTGGTGCCAATAGGAAAGGATATAGCTACCGTGTTCACGTAGCGAACGATGAGTTCTCATCAAAAATCCGCAAACTTGGGGTAAGATCATTGTTTTATCTACTAGACGCTCTAATCAACCTCCTAGCACCATTTCAGACCTGGTCTGCGCCTTCTACTACCCTTGGGACCGCCTCGCCGCGGGACAACTCGAATCGAATCGGTCCAAATGACCGATCGATCTCGTCGCCCGATCCATTCGCGAGGTTCAGGTGGACCCCCAAGTCCATCCTGATACGCCATCCTGCATTTATCTATGGAGAAGGTAAGTCAGCGGTTTCGATAGCGCAAAGGGAGGTACTCACCCTAGCTACAAGCGACCCAATAGCTTCCTTCAAGCCCTTCCACACCGCCTTTAGGAGTGCGCGCAAGAGCCTACTTGCAAGGCTGAGTAACATACTAAACGATTGGTAAGTCGTTTGTTTGTGACAATGCGAGGGATAACTCACATTTGGAACCGGTTTTAAGTAGGGATGATTGGGGAGTCGACAGTGATGAGCGAGTGGGCAATCGAGCGCCGTCGTCGACGCGTACGGGTGAACAAGCGCCTGGCGTCGAACCCGTGCGGAGAACGAGCGCCGGCATCGACTCGCGCGGCGCCGGCATTGCTTCAAGCGAAATCGACTTGCAGGCTCGCATTTTCACGCACTGGCAGCAGCCAGAACTTGAAGGGCATTAAGGACTCAGAGTCGAGAGTTTTTTTTCGCACCATGCCACCGCCGCCGCGCCAACTTCATGCCATATATTATGATAACTACAATACACTGTCAAATCCGAGTCGTTTACACAAATCGGTGGCACATGCACCGCCAGTCTTGAACGCGCCGTGCCCCCCCAACTTCGTATTAGCCTACGTAGGATACAGATAATATTACATTAAATATTAAGTATTAATATTACGCAACTATATCTATCTTATTCTCGACAGATGAGAACTCCGAATTTCAAAAGACCTAATTTATATTTTTTATTCCCGTCTGGTGGTCTGGCAAGGTGGCACAACCCGGAACGTGATCCCAATCTCGATTTAGCACAGAAACTAATTACTCGATCATCCGCCCCTCCAAAAAAAAAAAAATACTCGATCATTTGGGAAGCGTTCAGAGCGGTCAGAGTGTCAAAATGGGCTCACTTAGGCCACACTCACATTTTACAGATGTATTTCGCACTTCCCTCCTTCCTGCCTCTCCGGTTTTCTTGTCCGTACATGCATATCGCTCCACATGTTGTCCACTGTTCTCTTTATCCTCTTACTGTTTTAGTGTAACATTGAGCAATCCTAGTGAACCGAGAGTTCAGTTCAAGTTACAGCCACGGTTCAGTTTGGTTCACGGTCCATTTTGGCTTTTGACAAGGCAGCATCTTACCATCACCCACCACCCATTTTTCGCACTCTTTCCACCATGGCAGAAACAGGTCGGTGCTATGCATGTGGTCGGTTCTTTGCACGTGAGGGGAACCTCACAAGGCACCTTCGTAATAATTGTGAGGTTGCCCTCAGACGCTCACGAGAACAGTGGAAGCGTGGCACATCACTTTTCCCAGAGGCGGCTTCCACCGAAAGTGGATACCGTACCTTGGCTTGTCACCAGTTCCCATCGCCACCATACTGCCTTTCGACGTCCCTCTTTACCACTCTTGTTCTGCACCATTTCCCCTCCTCTTCGCTACTCATGTTTTTCTCACAATTCTTGCACGCCACCCCTCATGAGCAACCTCGACGTGCCGTCTGGTTGCCTCGGTGGGAATGTTCGTTGCCCCCCCCGGCGTGGTCGATCGGTTCTCTGTCCTCTGTCCTCCCCTCTATCCGCGCGCCACCCTTCGCGGGAAACCTCGACGTGCCGTCTGGTTGCCTCGGTGGGAATGTTCGTTGCCCCCCCCGGCGTGGTCGATCGGTTCTCTGTCCTCTGTCCTCCCCTCTATCCGCGCGCCACCCTTCGCGGGAAACCTCGACGTGCCGTCTGGTTACCTCGGTGGGAGTGTTCGTTGCCCCCTCCCTCCCATCTCGTGTTGGTGTTTTTCAAGCTGTTCAAGGCGCAACTGGTCGATTCTGTGTCGTCCACTCTATCCACACGCCACCCTTCCGCGAGCAACCTTGACGCGTCGTCTGGTTGTTCGCGGTAGAGGTGTTCGTTGCCCCCCTTCCCGTTCGTTCCTGGCGTCCGCAACCTTCAAGTTTTTTCTCGTTCTTCCCGCACGGCACACTCGACGGCTTGATGTGCCGTCTGATTGAAATACGTGTTTCTCAGTATTCTCTGAGCACTGCAGCGATTCACAAGTCCTAGGTACGTCGCGCTACCCACCTCCGGAGAGCACTGTCACTGACCTAGAATCCCCCGGGAAAAGCGTGCCCCTGCCACGCAGACCCTTTGTCCTGGGGAAGTCCTCAAACTGGACTGTAACGGAGGCCTGACCGTGGCAGGCCCCCCTGCAGTCCGCACCTGCAAGGGCACCAGCGAAGTAGCCTCCGTCGCCCACGGGGTGGTGGGAGGTAAAATCCCTAGTGACCAGCCTGGGCCCGTAGCTGATTCCGAGTAGCGTTGGTTGCGGTGAACTGTTGGCCTGCCTGACTGACGAGGAGCAGCTGCGCTCACCCGAAGACGAAGTCGCTTTGTCGGCGGATTCGGATGCAAGGTGCACCGTACCGCATCCGCACTGCGCGTCATTTACCGCCGCTTCGAAAGAAGAAGACTTATGCGTCCCGTACCTCGTGCCCGCCAAGCACCATTGCTAGACCCAAAGCCCCCGGCGGAGATGTGCCCCCGCTACGCGGGCCTCTTGTTCAGCCGGGGAAGGCCCCGTGAAGCCTGTAGCTGGGTTAGAACGCATTGGTCCCTCGACTGCCCGCAAGGGCAACCCTCATGTGGCCTCCGTCGTTTGCCTAGTGCCGGCGGGAGACCCGAATCCTCCTGCAGCCGGTGGAGCGGTCCATACTGAGCAGGCAGGTAAGGGGAGTGCCGACAGGGTGTCGAGTAGGGGCAGCGGGCCTACGGTCCCGCTTAAGCTCTCTGATTCAGGTGACTGGTTTCTTGACTGTCGGGACGAAGGCACGTTCGAGGGGACGGCTGACTTTTGGCGGCGTCGCCTCGAATGTCATGGCAAACTCGCATGCTTCCGCGCTGAGGATTTTCGACCCTAGGGGGAGGGTTGGTCGCTGGTCTTGCGAACCAGCTTGGAGCAAGGTGATTCCTATGCCGATCGTGTCCTACTTTTTGGGTTCCTCCTCCCTTCCCTAGTGTTGCATTTACTCCCGTGTTTGCGGACATAGGTCTTTTCACGAACGACCTTGACGCACCATCTGGTTGCCTTGGTAGGAGTATTTATTTCCCCGACCTGGTGCGCAACATATTTCTCCGACAAACCTATTTCAATGAGGGCGTCATCGGGAACTGAAGCGACACAAGGGCGTGCGAAGTTGCAATGGGCAGGTTAGCAGTGTCGCGAATTCCATCGTCAAATTTTCCGGATCTTACGGAGAACGTAATTTGAGAATGTCTCCCGGCCTATCTATGGGCTGTGGGATTCCTTCCGAGGTTTGTCTCTTATATGATCTTGGCATGCTACGAGCCTTGGCCTTGGGTCTAACCGAGGTTGGACTCTGTCCTGTTCCTTTATAGTGATCTCTCGTCCAGTTTACAGCTCGCGCGATCTCCTCTACTATTTCCGACACCCCACCTAAGAAATCCAGCTGGCAATGCAGCTCGAAGGTGTGTTGTTCGTCCTTCTATCAATTCAATCTCTACAGGACATTCTCACACCGTGACGTAGCCGCTCCTGTATGCTATTCCGTACTGTGCTTGGACCTGCAACCCTCCAAAGAGCCTTTTCTATGCACTTCAAAACCACCTGACGATGCAAGCCTTCTGCTGGCATGTTGCGAGTTGAGAAAGGTAGTGCGTGCCGTAACTTAACGCGTTTAAGAGCTGACTTCCTTGTGCTTATGCATACCACGTGACAGTAGACCCCGACTATCTAATGCAGTCGCCTAAACAATATGCTAAGATAGGTTACCGCATTCTTCGCGCCTGATCAAGGAAAACGTCATCAAGGCCGTGGTAACTGTAATCGTGCCTTTTGTTTCATGTTTTGATCATTGATATGAGTCGGCCATCACTTGAGTCGACTGAGAATGTTTGAAATGGTTATTACGGTTACATCCAGAATAGCATTACAATGGACTCCGACCTCTTACCCAGATGTAGGCAACAATAACGATGCACTGTAGTGATAGGTATGGGCCCAGAATGGTGGTGACGTTACAATGGACTCCGATTTCTAGCCTAGAAACAGGTAGCACGATGCGATGTCGTGATAAGCGCGATGGCGGGAACCTTCGGGATTTTCTCATCCGGTGGGTAAGAATGAATCCACAAACGGAGCCATTGTATGGTTATTGTTTGTGCTTCGTCCATGGAAGAATTCAATTAAGGTATATGTCGTTTCTTTATTGATAAAAGGCTAGTTCCCGACCGCTGTTGACATTGCCTTTTCTCTTATCCTAATCCCGCGACATGGGTCAATATGTGCTGAAGAAGACCATACACAGACATTGCGATTCCGTCAATGCGCTCGCGTTCTCTCCTGATGGGTCACACTTTGCGAGTGGGGCGGACGATGGCATCATTGTCATTTTTCAGGGCAATGGCAGTGGCAAGGAAGTTCGGCGATTTCAGATCAAAGCGCCTGTAACAACTCTGCTTTGGCGTTCCCGCTTTGGTCACACAGTGGTGGCTGGAGATACGAGTGGTGATGTTCATACCATATGTCTTGATGGTTCGGCCAGTGTCAGTGTTACTCAGAATGGTGCTTTATCTTGCGATATATATTTCGGTTACAGGGAAACCCATACTATCACACCATCAACTGTGTCCCTGGTCCCGTCCATTGTATTGCGCAGGATGGTGTATGGTTGGCTATTGGCTCAGGCAAGGTCGTTCAGCTGATTAAGCAGGCAACAGTTGGTGCGTTTTCGTGCCTCTGAGCTGCCGGAAACTGTGCTAACTCACACAATCCGCAGCTACTTGGGAAAGGAACCGGCTTCTTCCAGACCCTCCCAAGTTCCCAGAGCTGGACGGAGAACTCCCAGAACCCATGGCGCGTTCCCTCCACTTCCTAGGAGATGGTGACATCCTCCTGGTAACGTACCTGGACCATGGTGTGATGTGAGTTATCGTCTGTCTACTAGCTAGTTAATGGTAATCTTATTAACGATTGGTAGTGCCTGGGACTCGAAGACCCTCGAAATCAAATGGCGCATCTGCCCTCGCGCGTGTAAAATGTACAATCTGTCATCCCCAGCGCCAACCTCACTTATAGGACATGTAGGGGCTGTTCTGCCGTGTCTCCGAATGAGAAGATACTTGCAGTGACAAATCTCTACGACGGGATCGACTGGTACTCTTTGGATTCTAACCACTTTATGGATGCTTCGTTCCAGCACACTACAACTCACCCAACTCCTGAAAACGTCATCCTTCCCGTGATCTTTATTCACAGCAATAGCGCAGTGCTGTCTGGCACATCCTATGGATGTGCTCGTATCACTACTGTAAAGGATTGGGCCTTGGCGGAGAGGCTTCGACACGACTGTGAGTAAATCATTTCTCGAACCAAAGCTGTGATTGGAAAACTGTTCCGACAGCAGAAGATATTGTGCAAGCTGTGGTACGTGATGCGCACGACTTGCTGTGGTATAGCGGTTGTTCTAAGTGCCGCCTAGGCATACTCTTCTCGCGGAAACGATCGCCAAATTGTGACAGGCGTCTCTGAGAGGGGTACAGAATCGGTAATTCGGTATTGGATACAGGAGAGCGGTCCGAAAAAGGTCGTAGAACCGGAGATCCGAGCAACGGCAAGACGACCCTGGGCATATCTGGCCGAACATGTAAGACGAATTTAACTAACTTACAGGCAACACAGCGACTTATGTGTTCCTGACAGAAGCTAGTTTTCACCACTGCCATGATCATTTGCGGAGTCGCAATCGGCGTGGCCATGGCACAGTGGGATTGGGATCGACTATCTATGGGTCGGGTCCCATCTCGGTCTAGTTTTGTAGAGCATGAAGAACTCTTTGCCTCCGACGAGGCCGGTCAAATCGCAGAGGCCGGAATGGGATTGGGCTCCGATGGAGAGAAATGGGTCCAAAGTGACAGCTTGTATCACACAATAAATTAAAACGCAAGGGTGTTCGCACTTCTTTTTTTCGTCGCTCACGATTTCGCCGTTTTCGTGCTGCGTCCGAAGGGGGTGACGGGGGGTCCCTTAGCCTTCCTCCGCCGCCGCCGGGCGCGCTTCTTCGGTTTAGAAGCTCGGACAGGAGTCCCATTGTAGCGCGTCATGGCAGGTTCTTGCCGGGGTCGCCTTGTCTCTGGATATGGATGAGGCGCAATGTCGCGCTCAAGGTCACGAATTTCTGCGCTGGGGCCTATCTCAGGCTTCTTCGGCTCATGACTGTCTGTAGGTTCCCAATTCCCCCCACTTCTTGTAGTTGTCCCGGCCACTTCTCGAAAGTCTCGACGTGGAACATTTGGGATTGGGATCGTCTGGCCAGCTGCTTGTTGCGAACCATGCTGCACGCTATGATGATAGAGGTGTTCACGGATCACGCGTCACGCGTACGTCACGCATCACTACATCACTGGCCACGTTTCCGGTACTACAGTACTCCCAGATCTGATCTCGACAATACATTACATTACATGATGAAATTAAGGTACCCAGAACCGAACTTACGACGGTGTTTGACGCAAGAGACAGTAGCGAGAATGGGGGGATTAAGAATGGGGGATGGATAATACCCCAGGCGAGAGACAAATGAGTGAACGAAGAATGAAAGAAGCCGTATCGTGAGCCTGTGAAAATCCTGTTCAGGTAGCGTTTTAATTCCCACACGCCGCACGTCGGAGAAATGGCCCCAGTCCCAGTCATCAAATCCATCCCACTGCATCACGACCTCACGTACCAGCCAAAGCCAATTTCTCCATACCTTCTTGTTGCGAAAGAATGTGAAGTCGTTATGTCCTCCGGAAGGGTCCCACATCTCCACCATTAGTTCGACCAGGGGGCCTTGCTGTCTCCATCGCCTCTCGAACTCGGCCGGGAACTGAAGGCTGTTCCATTTCCTTGATCTCCGCAATGGTATGGAATGAGTTAAGGTAGTATAAAGCCACCTGACGAACGTCCGAATCATCAGCGGAAGTGATCTGGACATCACAACCGCAAGGCAACGCGCTCGTGGGGTTATGGCGCCCTGCAGCAACATCGACACTCCGTTCGTCACCGAAAAAGAGAGGACCGCCATACTTCCAGAAAACACTTGGATCGAACGTTGTATCCTGTGATGGATTGTCTCTTCTCGGCCACTGTAACTTCCAGTAGGTGCCGTTGAGGACGGTCCTCCATTCATCAGTGGTAAGGGCTGGGACGTCGCGTGTGTGTCGGTGCTTAATTTCGAGGCGGAGGAGGAGGAAATGGTAATAAAATAGCTGTTGGTTCTTTTCGTTACCACCCCAAAAGAGGTGGATGGGAGGGAGGGCGAAGCGGCGAGTTGACGTCGGGGAAGCGAGGTCGAGATGGCTAACGTGGCTCACGGCATTAGTCCAGACCTCTTGTACTTTCGGGAACCAAACAGGCGCTGCCCTAGCGTCAGTAAGACGCCTCAGCTCCGGGTTACTCGATTGAAGGGCCATGCTGGTCCTCGCCTTCTTGGCCCTGCGACCAGCTGTACATAGGTCATTGGTCTGAATCAAGGACAGATAAAGAATACGCGTACCCTCGTCGTTCGCCTTGTTCTTCGATTTGTCCAACTTACGCTTAAGCATCTTTGACGGTTTGAAGTCGTCCAAGCGTTCTCCGTAGCCCCGGGCAACAGTCTCCAGATCAACCACGAAGTCTTCCACGAACGGGGGATAGTACCAATGATGAAGAGAGTGGACGAGGGGCAGTAGAGACATAGGTTGTGTCTTACACAATTTGCGGGGGGACAATTGAACCTTCTTTGCGGGGTCAAGCGCAAACATGGTTGTTGGAATGAGGAGATAGGCTGCCACAGACCGACGCGCATGATCGGCATACAACTGCTGGTCTTGAAAGAGAGCTGCCACGGGTCGGCGCACACATGGGTGAACGGTGGGAGTCGCCAGCGTGAACATCATTCCACCAGTCCAGAAACGCGCAGAGCTCTAACAAAGATCGCTGCATGTTGCGAAAAACCTCGACGAAATCTCGCCAAGCTCTAAACTCCATTTCCAGTCTTTCCAAGGTTTCGAATGCCCTAGCGTATGCTTTCATTGGCCGCTCGACGGATGAGAGCGAAGGAACAGATGAAAATGCCTTCAGTGAACCTTCTAGCGCCGCTTTGGTTGACTTCCATTTGAGTTTAAGCTCGTCCAACAGATCAGGTGTGACTACATGTGTATCGGACTTCTGGGGATGAGCTTGCCACATTGTCTTCTGAACGGGGCGACTGACGACATTCGGAAGAAACCGAGGGGCTTGGCGAGGGCAAGGCGATCCATGGGAGGTAGGGAAATTCACGACGATACGGCTGAGGATAAAGAGTCCATTCATGAACACCCCAGAAGCCATCAACGCCAACGATAGGTTGAGATTGGGGAGGGGGGGTGGGGATGGCATTGACGTTAGCAGCTAGCATGATACATCCAGGTCGCCAGTCATCGGCGGGGGCCCAGCACGTGTATAATGGGGGAGAGGACATCTTGATGCTTATAATCTATGAGTCAGTGACTATAGTGGGAGAGAGGAAAGGAAGGACGAACAGCCTGAGATATAAAAACAGAGAGCAACTGTCGAAACAGAAACATGACATGAACACCTGATGCACCTTGCACGTGCTGGTGGCCAAACAGTCAATAATATGGCGCTGCCTCCGCTCCCATTCCAACTAGTACTCTACGCCATTTCCCCTCCTCTTCTGGACCCTCATGCTTTTTTTTTGTTTTTGTTTTTTTCTCACCGTTCCTGCACGCCACCCTTCACGAGCAACCTCGACGTGCCGTCTGGTTGCCTCGGTGGGAATGTTCGTTGCCCCCCCGGCGTGGTTGATCGGTTCTCTGTCCTCTGTCGTCCCCTCTATCCGCACGTCACCCTTCGCGGGAAACCTTGACGTGCCGTCTGGTTGCCTCGGTGGGAGTGTTCGTTGCTCTTTTCCCATCTCGTGTCGGCGTTCTTCAAGCTGTTCAAGGCGCGGTCGCTCGATTCTCTGTCGTCCCCTCCATCCACACGCCGGCCTTCGCGAGCAGCCTTGACGCGCCGTCTGGTTGTTCGCGGTGGACGTGTTCGTTGCCCCCCCCCCGTTCCCACCTGGCATTTGGCATTCGCGACCTTCAAATTTTTTTCGATGCGCCATCTGATTGACGTGGTGAGAGTTCTTAGGTGACGCTCATCATTCGTCTGACCTTAAAGGCTCGATTGCACCTCTTACAGTGAAATACGACCTTCTCAATGTTCTATGAACACTGCGGTGATACACGATCCCTGGTCGCGTTGCTACTTACCTCCGCAGAGCATCGTCACTGGCCTAGAGTCCCCCGGGAAAGTGCGCTCCTGCTACGCGGGCCCTTTGTCCCTTACAGGGTTACGGGTGCGAGTAGTGCTGAAGTTGTGCAGGGGATGGGAGGACAGTCTAGTGACCAACCTGGGCTTGTTGCTGATGCCGAATGGCGTTGGTTGCGGTGAGTTGTTTTTTTGCTTGCCTGACTGATGCGGAGCTGGTGCGCCTGCCCGAAGATGAAGTCGCGTTGTCGACGGATTCGGACAAGGTGCACCGCACCGCGCGTCACTTACCGCCACTTCGAAGAAGGGAAGTTATGCGTCTCGTACCTCGCGCCCGCCAAGCACCATTGCTAGACCCAAAGCCCCCGGCGGAGA
This sequence comes from Lactarius indigo, assembly GCA_025766275.1. NCBI lineage: Eukaryota > Fungi > Basidiomycota > Agaricomycetes > Russulales > Russulaceae > Lactarius > Lactarius indigo. The sequence goes on along the minus strand of JAFKAC010000020.1, from coordinate 777,780 downwards.
TGTGCCCCCGCTATGCGGGCCTCTTGTTCAGCCGGGGAAGGCCCCGTGAAGCCTGTAGCTGGGTTAGAACGCATTGGTCCCTCGACTGCCCGCAAGGGCAACCCTCATGTGGCCTCCGTCGTTTGCCTAGTGCCGGCGGGAGACCCGAATCCTCCTGCAGCCGGTGGAGCGGTCCATACGAGCAGGCAGGTAAGGGGAGTGCCGACAGGGTGTCGAGTAGGGGCAGCGGGCCTACGGTCCCACTTAAGCTCTCTGATTCAGGTGACGGATTCGTGACTGTCGGGAGGAAGGCACGTTCGAAAGGGACGGCTGACTTTTTGTCGACGTCGCCTCGAATGTTAAGGCAGACTCACATGCTTCCGCGTTGAAGAGGTCCAACCTAAGGGGAAGAAACGACTGTCTTTGTCGGTCCTGCCACCCCTCTCTCGTTGGTATATCCTACTCGGTGCGTCCTGCGCTGGCCTGTGCCCTTATGTGTTGGACCCCTTACCCAAGTGCTCCACTTACTCCAGCGAGTGCGGACATGGGTTCAACTTCAGGGTACCTTTCACAAGCGACCTTCTGCATCCTGGAGGTTCTGCGGTGGCGAGCCGCGTTGGGAAACCGCTGACGCCGGTGAGTGGTTGCTTGGCCAATGCCATCACGGCTGGTTCTGCTGCCCTTGGGTAGGCAAATGTGAATACTCGCCTTCTCCGAAGGGGGGCTTTGGGTCGGTCACCACTGGGATGCAGGACCGGGAAAGAGGGAAGCTGGGCAGGGGGGGGTTGTAAGCCATCACTCGTCTCGGTCTACTACCATGAGTGAGCAGCCCGCTGATCATGAATGTGTGTTGAATATTTTTCTCTAATATTCCTGATCCTAACGTGGGCGTCACCAGGAATTGGAGCAGCACGAGGGAAACCAGTCGGGTCGATTATTTCAAGACCACTTTCGTATTAGCAGATTGGATATTCATCCCAAAGTGTAATGTGTTTATTTTCTGCCCTCGCCAATGATCGATGCCTCACCTCAACATATGACCTTCTTGTATGCCATACTTACATTTCTGTGCTTCGACCAGTAACCCATAAGTTCGAAAGGTTGAAGACCATCTTGACACCCGTACCTGCGGTGTTGCGAGTCAAGTATGGTAGGATGCACCTAGCTAGGCCTTTGTCAGTGCACCTCCTTTTCTCTTACGTTATGTCTAAGCCGATGTATTGAAGCCTCGATCTTATGCACACGAGACGCAATATACTCGCGCATGAGGTCGACCACCCACCGAAATGATATTTGCTACCTCAGCGACATGCCTCACCTGACTGAGGTGACCCAGATTGGCCAAGATCTAACTAACGGTAATTGGGTCATCTTCCGATTCGCAGGTCAGTCCTCAAATTAACAGAACGTGCCGTGATCTAAACACAGTGTTGATATCACGCTGTTGTAACTCGAGCGTTAGTGATACAGTTGTCGACCCTGCTATTGTTCTGACTTCAATTTCAAGTTTAGCGCCTGCGATCAATGTTCCGACGTCCCAACACCGGACTTTTATAAACACGATCCCATTGTTCTACGTCCTCTCTCTCTCTCTCTCTCTCTCTCTCTCTCCCGTCACTCCTTTGGCCCCTCCCTTGCAACCATGCAGATAGACAACGACGACACCGATTCCCCGCAACCTGGCACTTAGCCTTTGTTCGTAGGGTCGTCCGACCTCGTCGTATCATCCACTCTTTCATTGCGTCGTCATTTTTCTTTTCACATGTCAACTTATTTCGCCCATAGGACGCCCGGCCACGCCGCACTTTTATCTCCGTGCGTGCACTGTCGTCAGCTACGACCCCGGCCTTTGTTCACGTTCCTTACCTTCATATCGAACACCTTTGTCTTCGTCTCGGCCACTCGTGCCCTATGCCTCGATTCCACGTCTCGACTCAGTTCCCACCAATCCCACTTACTCTCTTTTTTTCATAACTTACCTTCTTACCTTACCCTTTCTGTGGTAGCTACGGGTTCGCCTGTATTTAAACCACATCTCCCTGCTGAATGGGCCAGTGCTCGGTCGCCTTAGTTTCCCCCATCACTCTGTGTGCTTATCCCGGAAGTCAGGCCCTACCGCAGGCACTCGAAGGACCAAGCCCACAAGTCATAGTCTCGTCTCGTCTCGCCTCGCTCTCGCGCGTTCTTGGGTCAACTCCCCTTGGTCCTTGACGCTTCTCTTCCTCCTGTCTCACCGCTGCGGAATCCGCTCCGCTTCAGACTCACACGGACTCAGCTCCGTACGGCGTCGCACCCCTCAAGTCACCACCTACTTCCTCCTCATTGCATGCAAGCTCATAGTTGGCACCTCCACCCTAGGCTTTGCCACAAGACCCGTCACAACATCATCCTCACGACGCCGTCCCAACACGGCATGCAAGCCCCCACAACACCGCGCAAAAATCCCGCTGCAACACCAATGCGAGTTCCGCCCCAATGCAAGCCGCAAACGACGACGACAACTAGGCCACTACAGCGACGGCGGTTATGACTCGGACAACTATGCGCCGACAACGGTGAGGACAACGATGGGCATGGCTAGTAAGTATCATTAGCACCTTTAATATAATATGTAACTACAGTCCTACAAACCCGCAATGGGTTCAAAAACCCGCCGAAATTGTGTCAGCCTGTATCCTGACCTGTTGAAATGCCTGGTGATGTTCTGATGTCAGGCGAATGTTGTGAGTTGTGAGTTGAGATTTTGATGTCACAAGTCTGGATGTCTTGAGTCATTGACTTGCAACATTCCGATGTCGGATGATGCACTGGATATCTCCTTGATGAAATGTGAGAAATTATAGGGATTACATTCAAATTATATTCTGCAGTATCATCAAGATGAATGACCCGAAATCATTGCCAATGAACGAGTTGATCACATGCTAACTTTATAGGTAATTACATTGTGAATTTAATTACAAAATATCCAGGACCAATACCCGTTTTTCATTGTGAAGTACATTGTAAATAAGCTCATGCTGTCTTATGCAATGACACTTTAGATTTTTTTTAATTATCTTCCTCATAAAATTAACATAAAAATCAATGTAACATCCCAAAATGCCCACAGTGTAAAGGAATTAACAAGGAAATGTGTTTCCTTATCACCGATATAGGGAATGAAGACATAGTACTAGGATACCCCTGGCTGGCCACGTATGACCCTCAAATCAAATGGTCCCAGGTGATTATACACAAGGGAATGCTCCCCATTGTCATTCAGTCTGTAAACCCTTGCATTGAGCAAATCCAACCTGTTGTTGCAGCCACCTCTGTATAGGATGACAACTACAAAGTTGTACACTCTTGTGTTATCACTGATGAGCAATGACAACAATTTGAAGAAGGATGTCAGATCAGGGCAACTGCCACCAATCTTGCCATTGCCACTCAGCAATATACCATGAAGGCAGAATTACCTGCCAAATATCAAGAATTTGCATGGCTCTTCAGTGAAGAAGCCTCCAATCATTTCCCACTCAGCAGGCCCTGTGTTACAATTTCTTATCTTTTGGACTCGTTCTTTCTTTACTTCACTATTCCCTTCCTGATACTATACGAGCCCTGTATGACCATGTGGACAATATGTTTACCTGGTTCCTATCATGTGCCTTGCTTATCAATGGACTCTTCTGATAAAGCTTGACATGTGCTAGTTTCCATCTTGTTCCCACTCACATGCAAGCCTGTGTGATTCCCCCTTATTCTGTTTGTGACCTTGCTTTGTTTCCCTTATGTACTTCCCATTGTTTCTGGATCTAGCGATGGCACCATCTGTTTGTATGTGCCATACAGAGTTTTCCCTATTTAAACCTAGCTCTATCTAGCTTGTACGGTAGACTAGACTTCCTATGTAATACTACACTCATCTAACGAAGGATGCCCTTGTGCTTTCCCTGTCTTGCAATCCCCCGTCTTCACTAGGTCTTCACACCTTAGGTCCCCTCTATGATCCAAGTGGCTTACTGTAGCGGTATGACTTATCGTGTACAACTAGACCAAGGTGAAAGTTAGCGAACTAAACTGGGATCACACCCAAGCCTAGCATGGAGACAAGTCACGTGCTGAACATACAGTTACTGCAGAGAGTATGCACTCTTGAAGTCTTTATTCAAGACTATAGGCAAGGTGATCACGCAGTGGCATGCTGAGTGGAGAACCAAGAGGACAAGTTGGTTCCACTCAGGATGCTACATGAGGGTTTATGTACTATGCTGCGGCTGAGTTCAAATTACTACAGAACCTTGTTACTAAAGGTAAGTGTAATAGTAATGAGTCAGATGCTGACGCGTCGTATCTAATAATAGCCTTATCTATTGTGCTGACTGATGCACAGTCATTAAGGCTGACAGAACAATGATGTGTCCTTATCTATGAGTCACAACCCTATGACAATGTAGTCTAGAACTATCTAGAACCTTCCCTGCTTATCATCCAATAAGAAACTACCTTACTAATGAGGAAAGTGACCTAAAGAGGTAACATCCAATAAGGAAGTTACTATCCTAGGGTCACATGCTTGTGGGTGCGCATGTTGGCATCATGTGACTAACCATCTTATCATATCTAATGATAAGGACTTGGACATTTGAGTGCAATGTTGGAGACTCATATCCTTACCAAATAAATCTGTAAAAATACAAAAGATAAGGCAAAAATAGAGCATCCATGACACTTATGTCCTTGTGATCCTTGTGTATCACCCTTCTGAAGTCAAGCCACCAAGCTTGTACTACCACATATTGACTGACTTGGTACAGGTCATACCTAACACCCCTGTAGTGGTGTTACACCCTGGGACCACACCATTGCATTTAAGCCCTGGACAGCTGATGCTATTGACTGTAAAATATACCCCATGACTCAAGAAGAAGACAAGAAGCTTTGTGAATGGATAGACAAACAACTAAAGAAAGGGTATATATGCCCTTCAAAGTCCCTATACACATCATCCTTCTTCTTTATCAAAAAGAAGGATGGGAAGCTATGCCCAGTACAAGACTTAAAAAATCAATGCTGTCACCATCCACAACCAATATCCTCTTCCTCTCATTTCTGATCTCATCACCTGTCACACACACATGACATCATGGTCACAAACCTGCCACATCTTTATCAATTGCCAGCTCATGTTTCACTTCTCTGCCATGTATGAATGCCTTTTGCCAGCTCACAGTAGCTATGAGTTCACCAGAAAATAGTCACAAAAAACACCAGTCTGTACAATATATAAGACCAGTAGTTGAAGTAGTACAAAGCTTGTCTACTCTTAGTGTTTTGAATCCAGCTTATCTCCTGAACCCCTCTCTCTTGCAAACTCCCTGAGTTGAGCCAAGAACCCCTGACTTCTAAGTTACTTGATCAAAGTAACTTCAACATCTCTGATCACACCCTTACTGTGGGCCCATGCAAACAACTGTCATGTCCAGTCCACTGGAACTGTGACATAAGAGTAGACCTACTACTCTGCCAGAGGTTGTGGCACAAAGTACCTTGTTAACAAACCAGATTTCGTCACACTGGTGACAAATAACCCTGGAGATTTTGCATACATCAAACCAGCACAGGATTACAACAACAGTACAGAAAAACAACTAGTTCAATGGCAAACAAACCTGACTCTCTCCAATATCACTACTAGTGCTGTTGTCTGGGAACCTCATTGAGGCTACACCCTCCTCTGAACCCCAAAGCCTAGTATCAATATTGAATACTTTGAGAACAAAAATACATGGTATGAAGTCCTCCTTGATTTCCCAGGGTGGATAACCTATAATAGTGCTTGAGTCAACAAACCAAGACTGTGGGGACTATGCATTAGGACTGCAGCTCAGCCAACCCCCGCATATGATTGGGACTCTCACCAATTAACTCTTTCCACCTCAAAACAAAAAGGGAAATGTAAATCACCCCAGCCACCTCCTCCCCCTCTTCATATGTATGCTGTTGATAAGTAGCCTGTGTGCACTTAGTGGCTAATAGACAAGTAGATAATGGACTACATTTAGATTAGATTACTTATTGATCTGTACAATCTGGACTATGACATCATGTATGTATGACATCATATGGACCACTCTGGACTTGTTATTGTACTACATTTCTTTGTTCTACTTTTGTTCTTATCTTTATTGTGATGTCATTATGATATCATCCTGCTCTGGACTCTTCTTGTTCTCAATGCCTTGTTCTCTTTATATCCACTCCTTTGTGTCTTGTATAGAACAATGCGTCTTGTATTCTGTGACTAGGTGTTACTCACCTTGTAGTAGTGTCACTCCCTGTATGAGTATAAGCTCTAGGGTGTTTGCAATTCCTGGGTGTCTGGCACTCAGAGTGTTATGGAAAAAGGTAATTACCCCCTGTTTAAGGTCGTTGTTTCCCACAACAACGAGAGTGTTGCCTTTCCACCACAGTCCATTGTGTTTTTTCAAGTTATGGGGTTCTACCCATGGAAGGAGTGTTGCTTCATCAATATATTGCACAATTTGGGTCCATATGTCCATATCGTGCATAGATGTCTGGGTGATTTTGAGGAATACTTCGTCTGGTAGTACTGTAATGTGGTCATTATCTGTGGTGCCATCGTCATAGTCTGGGCGTCTAGATAGTGAATTGGCCTGCGTATTCTTTGTACCAGGGATATGTTTAAGTATGAAGTTGTATTCTGAGAGTTCCTGGAATTCTCAGGCTACTCTTCGGCTTATTTTTCGTGGTTCCTTCCAGTACTGGAGGTTGGTGTGGTCAGTGTGTATGGTTATAAGATGGGGGGATCCTATGAGGTATGTGTGCCACGTCCACAGGGCTTTGACAATAGCAAGTAATTCCCAGTCATAGATGTCATAATTTCATTCAGTTTCTGTTAGGGACTTGTTGATAAGTGACCCTTGCGCACTTAGCGGCTCGTATGGACTGGACTTGCAGCATGGACTGCTTTAGATTAGATATACAGGACTTGTAGATTAGATACTATTTGATCTGTACAATCTGGACTTATCATTGCATCATCTATGACATCACTGTACTTCTATGACATCATACATCCAGACTCTGCATTGTATAACGCCTTTGTACTTTGCTTTGTTCTTTACTTGGTATTATCTTTATTATGATGTCAGTATGATATCATCTAGTTCTGGACTCTCCTTGTTCTCCTTTCCTTGTTCTCAAAGCGTCCACTCCTTTGTCCCTTTGTAGAACAATAGCACCTTTGTATTCTGTGACTAGCGCTACTTACCTTGTATTACTGTCACCCTCTGTAGGAGTATAAGTATAGTACCATGTACACTCCTGGTCCACATCAGTTCTCACTGCTTGTGTGCCAGGTAAGCTCCCTCCCTCTAATGTAACAATATCAGTTCTCACTGCTTGTGTGCCAGACACTTCTGCTTCACTTGCTTGACACAACCCTCTGCTGCTATCCAGCTGCCTCCAGTATCTCACCACAGTCTACTTTGTCACTGTGAGTATTGGTTATGTCCTTGCTGTTCATCAGGACTCAGAGTAAAATGCAACTGGATGGAGTTTTTGATCTTCCCCCTTTTGGTTTAATACAGCTCCCAGGGCATAACTGGAGGCATCCACTTCGATTTCAAAAGGTTGATCCAATTGGGGAAATAGAAGTACCAGTTCCCTGCTAATCTGGTCTTTGATAGTATTGAATGCTTTTTGTCTCACCTCTGTCCAATTCCATGGGGTATCCTTTTTTGTGAGGTTGTGTAGGGGTCTTGCAATAGTTGAGAACCCTTTTATGAAACGTCTATAAAAATTGCAAAATCCCAGGAAGGCCCATACTTCCTTGAGTGATTTTGGTGCCTTCCAGTTGTGTACCCCCTGGACTTTGATGGGGTCCATGCATAGTTTGCCATTCCCAATGATGAGCCCTAGGTATTCCACCTTGTGGACTTCAAACACACATTTTTCTGGTTTGATGTAAAGATCGTGTTCATTACATAGGTCCAATACTTGATGTAATATGCGTCAATGGTGTTCAAGATTATCGGGTGTTGCAATTAGGATGTCGTCCATGTATACAATGACCTCTCCTGTTAACACCAGCTCTCAGAAGATGGTGTCCATCATAGTTTGAAAGGTACTAGGGGAATTTGTTAAGCTGAAGAACATCACCCTTGGTTTGAATAACCCTTGATTGGTTTTGAATGCCACCTTCCATTTGTCCCCCTTCTTGATGCAAATATTATTGTATCCCCATTGTATATCCAGTTTTGAATAGAGTCACACGTCCCAAATCCGATCAATGAGTTCAGGGATAAGGGGGAGTGGGTAGTGGTTTTTCACGGTGATGTCGTTAAGGTGGCGGTAATCCTGTACTGGGCGCAGTTTCCCATCCTTTTTCTTGATGAAGAAGAATGGGGACACATAGGGGGATTTCAATGGTTGGATATACTCTTTCCTTAGGTATTCAGTGATGAACTCTGAGAGTATTTTGGTTTCTGGGGTGATGAACAGCACAGATAGAGAGCATACTCACAGTGGCAAAGGTGACTGTGGTGAGATATGCAGAGAGTGCTTGAAGCAGCAACAGGGGTTGTCTTAGAAGTGAAGCAGAGGGTGTCTGGCACACAGCAGAGTGAGAACTGATGTGGACCATGTTGATAAGTGACCCTTGCGCACTTAGTGGCTCTAACGGACCAGACTTACAGATATGGACTGCTGTAGATTAATTAGGACCGCTTTAGATTAGATTTGATCTGTACAATCTTGGACACCTTGTATTTTCTTATCTATGACATCACTGTACCATGACATCATGCGGACTCCTCTAGAACTGTCATTGTACTACACCTTTGTTCTCTCTTTAGATATATCCTTATTGTGATGTCACTATGATATCATCTTAGTCTCGACTTTCTTTGTTCTTACGCTCCTTGTTCTCCATTTGTACATCACTTTTGTCCACATGTAGAACAACGTCTCTTGTACTATGTGACTCTATGTTACATCCCTTGTAGTAGTGTCACTCCTGTAAACAGTATAAGTACTGTACCATGTACGCTCCTGGTCCACATCAGTTCTCACTGTTTGTGTGCCAGACTTCTCTAGCTTCACTCTGCCTGACAACCCCCTGTTGCTGCTTCAAGTACTCCCTGCATATCTCACCACAGTTATCCTTGTCACTGTGAGTATGATGAACAGACACATAAGAACTATACTCACAGTGGACTGATAGTACTGTGGTGAGATATAGAGGGTGACTGGAAGCAGCACAGGGGTGTCAAGCAGAGTGAAGCAAAGTGGAAGTCTGGCACACAACAGTGAGGAACTGATTGATACATTAGAGAGGAGAAGACATACCTGGCACACAACAGTGAGGAACTGATGTGGACCAGGAGCGTACATGGTACTCTACTTATACTCATACAGGGAGTGACAGTACTACAAGGTGAGTAACACCCAGTCACAGAATACAAGACGCATTGTTCTATACAAGACACAAAGGAGTGGATATAAAGAGAACAAGGCGTAGAGAACAAGAAGAGTCCAGAGCAGGATGATATCATAATGACATCATAATAAAGATAAGAACAAAAAGTAGAACAAAGAAAAATAGTAAGTCCGGGACAGTCCATATGATGTCATATATGTGATGTCATAGTCCAGATTGTACAGATCAAAATAATCTAATCTACTGTAGTCCGTTATCTATGAGTCCATTAGAGCCGCTAAGTGCGCACAGGTCACTTATCAACATCTCCCTGTGATCTACAATCTAAGAGCACACAAGTCCCATGTCATCATTGTGCTTCTGTAGCAGGACGTGCGGTAGTGACTTTGTGAAGCCATCCGCAACCATATCCACAGTAGGAGTTCTAATAAGGGTGATGGTCCCCTTTTCAATGTACTCCCGAATGACATGATGCCGTATGGCAATGTGCTTAGACCGTCTCCCAGTGACAGGGTTCAAGGCCAAGTCAATGGCACCCTTATTGTCACCATGAAGTGGGATGGGGTCGTCGACCTCGTACCCGAGTTCCGTGAGGAAGCTCTGATACCATGCAGCCTGGTTAGCCACATCGGTCATGGCCATGTATTCCGCTTCCATTGTGTTTTGGGCAACAGTCTTTTGCTTGCGCGAAGACCAGCTTATTGCACCGTTAGCTAGTAGGAACACATAACCAGAGGTGGAGTGGCGGTCGTCAGTCTGATCAGCCAGACTGGAATCAGTGTAGCCATGAAGGCCATCGCCATTGGCGCCATCATAGACAATACGCATGTCTATAGTTCCCACTAAGTAGGACAGGACATACTGCGCAAGTCGCAGATGTTGTGGTGAAGGATTCGCTGCGTACTGCGCCAAACGTGACACAGTGAAGGAGATATCTGGCCTAGTGCCAATCTGCACATAAAGCAGACTCCCAATCAAGGACTGGTAGTGGGAAATATCTGAGGCAGTTGCCTGTGACGTATATTTAACTAGGTGCTCGTCAGCACCAGCGGGCAAGGGTGTGTTGTGTGGTGTGGCATCAGACATGCCAAAGCGTTCAAGGACATCCTTGATGTAGCCAGACTGATCTATTTTGATGCGTCTGAGGGAGCGGTCGCACACAATGCGCATACCAAGATAAGACTCTATCTCCCCGAGATCTGTCATCTCATAGCGTTCAGACAAGTCCGACTTCAAACGCTTGATACCACTCAGCGAGGGACCCAGTATAGTGATGTCGTCAACGTAGACAATAACGAAGAGTGGATCATACCCCTCCTGTTGAGACATCACATATATGCCAGCATCAGCAAACATCCGCTTAAAGCCGAGTGCAGTGAGCACTCCATGGAATTGCAAGTTCCATGCGCAGGAGGCCTGTTTGAGACCATAGATCGCCTTAACCAGGCGACACACCTTTGTCTCAGAGCCAGTGACAGTGAAACCTTGTGGCTGCTCCATGTAAATCTCCTCGTCAAGCACGCCATTGAGAAAAGCAGACTTAACATCCATCTGATGGATGTGCCAGTCCTCCAGCGCGGCCAACGCCAGAAGTAAACGTAGCGACTCAAATCGCGCGACAGGAGAGAAGGTTTCATCAAAATCTACGCCAGGGATCTGCGTGAATCCCTTAGCCACCAAGCAAGCTCTGTAGCGGCCATCCGCTTTGAGCTTAAAGACCCATTTGGATTTTACTGCCTTGCGATTAGGCGGGAGATCCACTAACTCCCAAGTCCCATTTTTAGCTAGGGCGTCCATTTCATACTGACACGCCTTAGTCCACTCATCTGCAGCTGTAGACCGCATGGCCTCTGCATAAGTTGCAGGGTCTCGGCCCACAAGGGCAGCAGCCAATAACTCCGCATACCCCATACGTCTGCCGCGCCATGCCGCATTATCCGTATTGAAGTAACGCGGATTGGGCACAGGGACACGAGCAGTGCGCCTTGGTACATTGTCCATTTCGCGCAACAGCTGACTACACTGTGCACGATCCTCAAATCCTCCAGGCATTTCTGGTGAGGGAGGAGGGACATGGCGCATAATGCGCGTTGCACTAGGACGCGGCGGGGGTGAAGTGGGAGTGGCTTGCTCACGCTTTGGTGTGGTGGGTGGAGCCGGCAGAGCAGGTGGTGGAGTGGTGGGGCGTGGTTGGACTTGTGGGGGGTCTAAGAGCTTTTCAACGTCCTCCTCCTCACTACTACTGGAGTGTGCAGGGGAGGGGGCTCGCATTGGTGGTAACGCCGGCGGGTGAGGCACGGCAGTCACTGTTGTGCTAGGCACGACTGGTGGTGAAGGTGTGGGGTGTGTCTCAACACCCTGGAGGGACGGGAAGCTACTCTCGTCGAATGTCACATCCCTGGACACTCGGATGGAGCGGGTTGAGCGGTCCCAGAGCTTATAGCCCTTAGATTCGGGCTCAAACCCGATAAGCGTGACCTCAATGGCCTTTGCATCCAATTTGCGACGCTTATCAGCGGGTACGTGCATGTACCCCTTGCATCCGAAGACACGAAGATGTGAGACATCAGGCACTTTGCCAGAGTGCCAGAGCTCATAGGGAGTGTGCCATTTAAGCCCACGGACTGGAGAGCGGTTATAGATGTGCACAGCTGCGCACACTGCATGCTCCCAGAAGCCTTTAGACATGCCAGCTGTGTGGAGCATGGACATTGCCTTATCCATAATGGTGCGGTTAAACCGCTCGGCTTTCCCGTTAGACTGTGGTGAACCCGGCATCGTGAGGTGATGCTCTATCCCTTTCTGCTTAAGAATGTCCTGCGTGACACTCGACATGTACTCGCCACCGCGGTCAGAGTGCAGAGCCCACAACTTATGGCCAGACTGGGTTTCACCCCAGGCCAAATACATTTGCAGCGACTTAGCAAACTGGTCCTTCGACTTAAGGAAGTGAACCACAGTGAACTTAGTGTGGTCGTCTATGAAGGTGGCTGTGTAGGTCGAGCCTTGCAGGGACTGAGTCTGCATAGGACCGGCGAGGTCACTGTGCACGATCTCAAATTGACGAGTTGTCCTTTTATTGGAGGACGCAGAAAAGGGTTGGCGAGTAGATTTACCCATCTCGCACCCACGGCAGACTGTGTGGGCCGTGGTAGAGCTATCTATGTCCATGCCAGTAGTGGCAGAGGGACCATGCGCCTTTAGCGCCGCAGAGGAGATGTGTCCCATGCGTTGATGCCAGATATCAAGTGTGGCAGCACTTGATTTTGTGTGGGCATTGAGGCTGACGCTGGCTGCGTCCAACCAGTACAGGTTGTCCTCAAGGTAGCCTTTGGCCACACACTTTTGGTTGATAGATATTTTAAATGAGCCACTATCAAAGGCAATCTCAGCACCTTTTTGTGCTAGGGCGCGCGTCGACAAGAAGCGCGTTTTCACCTGTGGTAGGTGTAGCACATTACTGAGGGTGATAGAGATCCCTTGGCTTGTTGTAAAGACAACAGACCCGACACCCACTTGGTCTATAGTGGACTTATCACCCAGGCGTACAGTGCCTTTAGTTGGGGTGTAGTCCTTGAAGTCAGACCGATGTGGTGTAATGTGGTGTGTAGCACCACTGTCCATCATCCAACGCACACGCGAGGCAGCATACAAGGCAACAGAAATAGATTGAGAAGCCCAGTCTATGGCGGGCTCTTCGACCTCCTTAATGGAGGCGGTGGTAGGTACAAGAATATGACTATTTGCGGCCTTGTTGCCTGCCTTCTCCTTCTCCTTTGCGTCAGCCTCATCCTTCTTTTTCTTCCTGCAGTCAGGCTTGATGTGGCCCTTTTTGTTGCAATAGTGGCAGGTTAGACCAGAGTGGTCCTTCTTTCCCTTCTTGCCCGTCACTTTGATGGGGGCCACCTTGTTGAGGGAGGAGCCAGAGGGCCCAGCGCGGCGAGCTTCTTCCGACACTATGCGCGCAATTATTTCAGCGTGCTTGAGTGCGGAGGGGGCCCCACTGGCAAGGATGGTTGAGGCCAACACCTCATAAGAGGGCGGCAGTGCGTGGAGGAGAATGAGGCAGTATTGGACATCAGAGACACCCATCTGCGCGTTGGAAAGGGCAACCCTTAGCTCATTGAGCTTCGCCAGTTGAGCGGCCATGGGTGCGGAGTCGTCGAGGCGGGCTTGTGTTAACTGAATCCACAAGTTAAAGATAGTGGTGCCGCCCGAAGCACCAGCATATACGTCTCTCAACTTGTCCCACTTCGCCTTGAAGGTGGCATAGACAATATTGTCCGCCACACGGGAGTAGACATCTGGCTTTAAATAAAGGCGGAGGTACGCCTTGGAGCGACGCTGGACTGAGTCCCACTCATCGGTAGTGATACCAGATGGGGGTGTGTCCAATGTGAACACATCTTCAGCCTCATGCAGCGTGAGGATAGCCTCAATGGTCCCAGACCATTCGTTCCAGCCAGTGCCGTCAAACTGAGTGAGATGGATGCCAGATGGCATGCCAAAGTTGGCACTGTGGGCTTGGGAGAGACATGTGGAGGGTGTGGACCCAGAAGGAGGAGGGAGTGAGCCTCCTGTAGAGCCACCGGTGGGGCTGGGAGGAGCACCAGCACCAGCAGCAGGGGTGGAAGATGAACCAGACATTGGGATGATTTATCTGTCGCCGAGGAGCAGTCAGCGACAGTGCTTCATAGTTGCAGGACATAAAGATAGAGGGGGTACCACTCCTGTCTGTGATTCTGTAAGGCCAGAACGCTAACGCGTCCTGCCTCCTGATAGTATGCCAGTGATACAAGGGCTAGGCCCAGGTTGGAAGAGTCCCTTTGCCATACCATGAGCTAGCTGCCAGCCAGGATGTGTCTAGGACACAGCTCAAATGGTTTGCGTCAGGGGGAGGGTGAAGGGATTGCTTTCAGAGCCCAAGGCTGTCTACCTCAGCCTTCTCGGCCTGTTGGTTGCCTCATCGCCACAAGTGGCTTTACTGAATCCTTTCCCATTGCCGCTACAAGGCAGGTATCTGGTTGCAGAACACCATAAGGTGAACACCCCCCAGAGCCTGAACCAGGTTTTACACTCCCATGGTGAGGAGGTCCTGCGCCCAGTGTGGAGCACCAGAGACAGCTGGCGCTAAGCTCCACAATACACAGCCCAGTGGGCCATGCACGCCTGGATATTTTGAAGTTACGGGGCTACCAGACCCAGTCTCCTTGCGCATAGCGCAGGGGCTAGGAAAACAGTAGGGGTGAAAGTAGGACTACTGGGCAGTACATACACAGGAGGTTCCTTAGCAGAGACAAGTGGCGCCCCACTGCTCTCTGCCTTGGGCAAGGCTGGTAAGGCCCCAGACAGACCTTAGCCTGGTGTGTCCTCCTAGGAAGACAGTGACCAGCCAAGTGGAGTGGCTAGGGCACCAGGGCCCATAACCTGATGAACAGACACATAAGAACTATGCTCACAGTGGACTGATAGTACTGTGGTGAGATATAGAGGGTGACTGGAAGCAGCACAGGGGTGTCAAGCAGAGTGAAGCAAAGTGGAAGTCTGGCACACAACAGTGAGGAACTGATTTGGACCAGGAGCGTACATGGTACTCTACTTATACTCATACAGGGAGTGACAGTACTACAAGGTGAGTAACACCCAGTCACAGAATACAAGACGCATTGTTCTATACAAGACACAAAGGAGTGGATATAAAGAGAACAAGGCGTAGAGAACAAGAAGAGTCCAGAGCAGGATGATATCATAATGACATCATAATAAAGATAAGAACAAAAAGTAGAACAAAGAAAAATAGTAAGTCCGGGACAGTCCATATGATGTCATATATGTGATGTCATAGTCCAGATTGTACAGATCAAAATAATCTAATCTACTGTAGTCCATTATCTATGAGTCCATTAGAGCCGCTAAGTGCGCACAGGTCACTTATCAACAGAGTATGCTCTCTATCTGTACTGTTCATCAGACCAGAGCATACAGAGTACTCTACTTATACTATACAGAGGTGTGACACTATTACAAGGACAGTAACATAGAGTCACAGAATACAAGGAGTATTGTTCTACATACAGGACAAAAGGAATGTACCAAAGGAGAACAAGGCGACCAGAACAAAGAAAGTCTAGACAAGTATGATATCATAGTGACATCACAATAAAGATAATGCCACAAAGAGAACAAAGGATGGAGCACAATGTAATGTCCAGAGTGTTCTACATGATGTCATTGTACATGATGTCATAGATAAGCTAAGAAGTCCGAGATTGTACAGATCATCTAATCTACAGGTCCAATATATCTTATCTAAAGCAGTCCATATCTGCAAGTCCATTAGAGCTGCTAAGTGCACACAGGCTACTTATCAACATGGGGCTGTTAACAGGTATACTTTACAGTTCATGGTTTCAGGGGCATTTGGAACAAGGTCTATGGCATGGTCCCACGTCCTTGATGGAGGGAAGCATTGCAATGCTTCTTCACTGAACACCTTCCAATGTTTCCAGTACTCTTTGGGAACCATCTCTTCGAAGGTCCTCTGGGGTTTTTGCCACTTCTCATTGAGCTAATTCCAATGCCGTGGTGGTTTTCTGCAATCAGATGTATGGGTCATCTTCTTGTTCTAGTTGTTCCCAGGCCAATTTGTTGAGTTGGTACATCTCCAATGCCTTAATGGTAGATTCCATGGGCATGGCTTCATCCGACAAATTGAGACTGGTAATAACAACTGGCTGAAACTCCTCATCAATAGTGGTGTCTCTCCAATGGAATTTTGGTTTGAAGGCTGTGAACCAGGGGTATCCCAGGATTACTTCGTTGTTTCCTAAATTGGTGATGAGGAAACAGAGGTTTTCGGTTCACTCCCCAGTTCAGACTGTTAAATCTGTAAAGGATGTGATTACTCCTCCCTGGTTATGGGTTCTGTCTATGTTCCATATTTTGATGGGTCGTTCCATAGGGAGATAAGCAATTTTGAGTCTTTTCAGGAGGTTTGTACTTATAAAGTTATCAGTTGCTCCAGAGTCAATGAGAACGTTTCATTTGGCCGTTGCATGTGCAGATTTGAAAAGAACTGGAATTCGCATGGATCGAAATCTGCTATTGTACATGCTAAGTTTAAGTGCTTTAGCCCAGGCCGCTGGGTTCAAGCATTCAGAAAATCCTTTTTCTGCCCAAATAGCTTATCCACCATGAGTTTGTGGACTTCAGGGCTTTGTGCAAACAGAGCAGCAACTTGTGCTTCTGCTTGTTCTTCATTTGAGAGGGGTTGTGAGGCCATCATAGAAATGGTGGCCGTAGTTGGGGAAGTGGTGTCTGCAACTTTGGCAGTTGTCAATGGTTTTTGAGGGCAGAATCGTGAAATGTGTCCTTGTCCTCAGCATTGGAAGCACCTTCCTTCTTTTTGAAGTTGCTTCTTTTCTTTGTCTGTCATAGCTGCACAAGCTCTGGTATGGCTGACATCCATTGTGTTTAGGTCTCTGTTTTTATTCAGGGTTGACAGCCATTGGTCATGAGAGGCTCCTCCTCTTTTATTGTTTCTTCCCTTGGTGAGTTTATCTTTGAGGAGAAGGTACTCTGCTTGTTGAAGGGTGACTGCAGCTTTCCAATCATCCCACATTATCGGGTGGTGGAACTTGATCGTGTTTACCACCAATGCTCCTGGTAATCCCTTCTGAAAGATTTCCAGGGTGGTGGCCTCATCTTTGTTGTACCCCACTTTGTTTGCCAAGTTAGAAAACTTGGCGATGTACGTGTCAATGTCTTCTTTATCCATTTGAAGTGTCTGGATAGTGTGTCATGCCTTCTGTTGTTGGGTAGTGTCGGTATAGGCTTGAATGAAGCGTGTTTCTATGGTATTCCATAGGTTTTCAGCATTCATTGCCACTCCTCTGGCCAGTTGGTCTACCAGCCATTGGTGTTGATAAGTGACCCTTGCGCACTTAGCGGCTCGCACGGACCAGACTTGCAGCATGGACTGCTTTAGATTAGATTAAATGGACATGTAGATTACTTACTTCTGATCTGTACAATCTAGCGCTGATCATTGCGTCATGTATGACATCATATACTATGACATCATGTAGAACACTCCGGACACTTCATTGTACTCAGTCCTTTGTTCTCCTTTAGTTCTTATCTTTATTGTGATGTCATTATGATATCATCTTTGTCTGGACTCTCTTTGTTCTAGTCGCCTTGTTCTCCTTTCATACACTCCTTTTGTCCTGTATGTAGAACAACGCTCCTTGTATTCTGTGACTCTACGTTACCACTCTTGTACTAGTGTCACACCTCTGTATAGTATAAGTAGTAGTGCTTGTACGCTCCTGGTCCACATCAGTTCTCTCACTGCTGTGTGCCAGGTATGTTCTCTCCACTGTAATACTATTATCAGTTCTCTCACTGCTGTGTGCCAGACTACCATCTTGCTTTACTTGCTTGACACCTCCTGTGCTGCTTCTCAGTCACCCTCTATATCTCACCACAGTACCTTGTCCCACTGTGAGTATAGTTCCTATGTGTCTGTTCATCAATTGGATCTGTTCTTCTACTCAATTGTCTACCAATGGCCCTTGGATATAGGATAGCAGGGTCATGGCTCACGAATAGGGGAGCACTAGTTGTTGAACATGCAGGTTCATTCCTTGATAGAGGGCAAAGGCATTGAGAAATGCTCAGCTGGTTTCTCAATCTCCAGTGAATTCTGGGGGTGGATTCCCTTCAAGTCGTCCATTTGGTGGAGGTCCGCCGGCTGCAGTGCCACCTCCACCTCCAGGTGCACCACCTCCGCCTCCAGGCACACCGCCTCCACCTCCAAGTGCACCGCCTCCACCTCCAGGCACACTGCCTCCACCTCCAGGTGCACCACCTCCACCTCCAGGCACACTGCCTCCAGGATTGCCTCCTGCACTTCCTAAAGGGCCACTTCCACCTGTCAGCATACTTCCTCCCAAAGGATGTCCTCCACTACTTGAAGGATGTGCCATCGTTGATGTGCTTGTGGTGGGTTGTCCTCCTGTAGTGCTGGTGAGGGTGGTCGAGAGTTGTGTGGTGGACATGTTGGCATACAATGCAAAGTCAACTGGTCTTGTAATGGTAGGGGTATGTGCTGGGTTGTTTTCATCTTCTGAGTTGGTGTCAGGTTCTTTGATGTCGGAGTTGGAGTCAATGGCTTGGATGTTTCCTTTTCCTGGTCCTAATCCGAGGGACTGTGGTACTGGTTTAATGGAATACCAGGACTGCTTTCTGTCGGAGTAGGCAATATAAGCCCAGATGTGTTGGTCTTTGATGTATTCAATGGGTTTGTAAGTATTTTTGTCAGGGTTGAAGACGTAGTATCCTTTGTTGTGAGGGGTATTCCTCCAGACAGCCGTTCCTTTGATTGAAGGTCGGAGGTCGTCATGGGGGTATTGTTCCAGGAATTCCTGGACAAACTTGGTTTGGCTTCAGCTGGTGAGAGCCACAGTGTGCAAGGAGACTAGACTTGATGTAATGCCACTACAGGGGTGTTAGGTACAACCTGTACCAAGTCAGTCAATACGTGACAGTACAAGCTCAGTGGCTCGACTTCAGTAGGGTGATGCACAAGGATCACAAGGACGTGAGTCACTTGGATCGTAGAGGGGAAGGCTAAGATGTGAAGGTCTAGCAAAAACAGGGGGGTCATGAGACAGGGAAAGCACTGAGGTGTCCATTGTTAGACAAGTGTAGTGATTACACAAGAAGTCTAGTCTACCATACAAACTAGATAGAGCTAGGTTTAAATAGGGGAAACCCTGTATGGTTCCTACAAACAGATGGTGCCATCACCAGATCAAGAAACAATGGGAAACACATGAAAGGAACTAAGTAGAATCATAAGTGGAACAAAGGCGAATCACATGGGCTTGCACATGAGTGGGAATGAAGCAGAAACTAGCACATGTCAAGCTTTATCAAAAGAGTCCATCGATAAGCAAGGTGTGCAATAGGAACCGGGTAAATTTATTGTCCACGTAATCATACAGGGCTCATATAGTATTGGGAGGGGAATGACAAGATAAGGGAAGAATGAGTCCGGAAGATAAGAAATCGTAACATGGGTACTGTGTTCATCACAACCCAACATCCAGTTCTACTGTCTTGTCCTATGAAGTACCACTGTTGAGTGGATTCTTCATATTCAATGGTGAGGTATTGATTGCCTAGGTTATCATATACCCAATAGCCTTCCTCATCATCAATTTCTTCCCAAAGGGCTGCTCCTTTGATATGAGTGGGGAGGTCATCTTTTGTCTGTCTGTCAATGGGGAATGGTTTGAATCCAGCCACAGAACAGGACTGGGTCAATCTTCTGTGCTTTGTCAGGTTGACTAGCTTTTATAGACTTGTCTTAATGTTATGTCACAGTAGGGACATCTGCTCAACTTGAGCAAATGCCACTAGGTTGACAAAGCACAAGATAAGTCATATTCTCTAAGTCAGAGATAACTTAGAGATCTGTCAAGAGTTAGCCTACTCACAAGGTATTTAAGAGTACTAAGTTTGAAGAAAACTTAGAGAGCTTCTGATGAGAGTAGAGGAGTTCAAAGTTCAAGTCTTGTTCACCAAGTACCATAGGATACAAGAAGACAAGTCTGAGGCCTACAGCCCACAGACATCTTAGTACTTATAGTAAAGAGAACAGTAGGAGTCCTGAATACCATAAGTAGGCAGTCCGAGTCATGATGAGTCATAGTACTGTAAAGGACAAGTCATGGGAAATACTAGGACTGCACACCAAGTCATAAAGTAAAGAACAATAAGCAGCCTACATCATAGGACTGTGCACCCTGGAGAACAAGTCTTAAAATAGGACTAGCATAGGGCTAGCCCCTCGTATGAGTCAACAATAGAGACATGCAAGTCATCTCTGAGACGACTGTGGGTCTGAGAATAAAAATAGAAATGAGTCACAATGACTCTACACATACAGTACCATCACATGGTACCAGCCAGTCACAAGACAAGGAGAATAAACAAGAAGAAAAAGAGTAAGGTGAACCATGGATGTAACATATTGCCCTCCTGAAAGATCATGCGATCTTGCCTTGCTGTCCCTGACCAAAGGGATGCAACAGGCATCCAATTTACCTTGAGATAATCAATGAAGCTCTGGGGAGCCTTGGGATTGGCCTGCATTTCCTCCCACCAGTAATCAAATTCTTTTTGGTTGTGTGTTTTTACCCATTCCCACACATGTTCCCAAAGTTTCAGGAATTCTTCCATGCAGAAGTGCATCTGCATTGTGCAGAGCATGTGCCACCAGCACAGTAGAAGTGTGCACTCCAAGTATATGGCCTTGATTGCATTCATTTGCACTTGGTCGCAATTGCTCATCACAATCATGGGTGTGATCTCTGGGCTCTGCTTTTTTACAAAATTTAGGAAATATGTTGTTGTCACTTCCATGCCATTTGATGACAACATCCAGGCAACAGGAACACCTGTGGAGTGGAAATGAAGTAAGTATCCAAAAGTGGCAAATCACCACAAAGTGCATCATGACCCCATGAATTCCTCACAAGCAGGGTGAAAAGCTGTAGCCCCATATATTGAGTAGTATTGTGAGTGGCATCAATAGATAAAAAATTCAAGCCCAGTGCTCAGAATCTCTCCTTCTGAAATTCTGTTTGAATACACAATACAAACAAATCTGGGGATAACCCAGATTCAAGTGGGGGAGGGTCCAGCTTGTCCTTCAGAACTGCCATGCTACCAGCTTGCTGGAGCTGGGTGACCCATAACCTCACAGAGATTACATCATTATCGTTAAGATGGATCTCCTTGTTCTCCACAATCTGACAAAGGCAGCGGATGTTGCTCATTGTAATATGGTAGTTGTGTTGACTTCTAGTGCATGATTCCTGCACATGTTTTAGCTAGTGACAATAAATGTCAGCTGAAAATGAAAACATAATTGCCACGCACAATAGCCTTTGGGTCAATCCCAGTGTGAACCATTTCCATGACAAGGTCTTTAGTCGTATCCAAGAGTCTGGTGAACTGTAGATTCTCATCACCAAGTGAGTGATTGTGTTGGTCCTCATACCTCCCAAGAATTGTCTTGGTGCATGGATATCGCTTGATCATCAAGCAACACTGGCAGCCCATCTTCTTAGATGGGATCTTCCTCTCCTAGTTGTTAATGTTCTTGTAATTGCGCTTCCTGCCTGTGTGTTCTCTTGCGCACCTGTACATGCAGTGTTCCCACCAGATTGGTGAATCTGACTGCATGACTTGACTCACAACAAGCTTGATCATCTTGTCACACTCCTCAGCTGCGAGCCAGGCCAGGAACTCAGGCTCATTGGCCCATTCCCATGTCATCCTGCCCTTCTCTCTGTCATACATGATGCTCCTGCATGGCAATTTCATAATGGTGACTTCTGGTGCCTTTCACTTGTGCATGCAGTACACATATGTGTTTTCAGTGATTGGGGGGCCAATGGGAATTTCCAGGGTGGACATAAATAGTGGGGGGTTGGGAAGGTGGTTGGAATTGTTCACCCATCCTTCCCACCTAAACGTGCATAACAATGATACATGGACATGTGCCAATACACAGACACACATTATTTATGTGTTGTTTGCATTTACATTTATTTTATTTTAGTTTTTATTTTATGTATTTACTTTATGAAAATAAAATTTGAGTGCAAAAGAAAAAGTAAAGAAAGCAGAGTTTAAATCTGAGTGGCAGAGAAGCAGTAAAAGCGGGCTGGATTGTGGGAAATGATGCAAAATTCTAAAGACTCTTAGTGACTGAAAAGTCAAATATAAGCAATGAAACAAGTTGTGTTAAACTTGTGTCATTTTGCTGATGCCATAGTATGAGTGCCAATCAGTTTCACAAACTCGAATGGTGGTAGTTATCTTCAGCTAACAGGAAAGACGTACATGTAATAGGTCTAGAGTGATACATATCGCAATTTCCTAAACGAAACATAGTGGTCGTCTGTACTACATGGTTTGACATTACCGACAAAGGGACATAAGTACATACGAGATCGAGAAGTTAGAACCGTGCGGCAGCAAGGGCGCAGTAAAGCCCATTAGCCTCTTCAAACCGCGAGTTGCGCAACGCAAAATGAGCGATCTCGGCCGAATCAGCGTCAGACGCAGCATCAACAACATTGAGCTTCAGAAGTGCACTGAAGAAGCGGCAGAGCTAAACATCAAAGTCAGTGACTGTGTCGTGCAAGAAATAGAACTAAATACATTCTGCACACCCTTAGCAAAGCGATCGTCGCTAATCAGCCCATCCCTCTCATCATGTTCAGCGCGGTCCAACCACAGAATACATTGATGGATGAGCGGCCCAAGCACGTCCATGCGCACGATGTCAGCAACGGTAACCTTTCCTCCGGTGATAGAGTCCGTTGCTGGCGTTGCATCGCGTAAAAGACGACCGATGACATCGAATGTTGGAAGAGTAGGGGAGAGTTGTGTAAGAACATCTAGGAACGCGCCAGACGCATCGGACGGTGGAAGAGTAAGAAGGGAGACTAGTAGGGGAGTGGCGATGGTCGGATTGTGCGCTATGATGGGTGGAATATCAAGGGAGATCAACACAGAAGGCGAGGTTAGTTGAGGAATTAAAGGACCAAGTATCTGAGGGAGCAATTCAATAACAACAGGATACAAGAATAGAATGACCCACACGCTGCTCAGAAAGTGTAAGCACGCGCTCACGGGCTGCTAGGAGTAGTTTCAATCCCTCTGATAGAAGCTGTGTCCCCTCATCCTCCTCCGGCGAAACCGGCCCATCCTTGTTCGGGTTGAGTGCCTTGGTTTTGTCACGATCTTGCGTATGGACATATGCAGAAGGACAAGGTGAGTCCTCAGGGAGCCTAAGGAGCGTAAGAGGGCACATTGCCAATAGGAGTAAATTACATGGGTACGAACGAGTCAGGAGATACCTTCTCCTCGTCCAGAACCAAATTCGCGGCTCTTAACTTGGGCGGCAGAGACTCTCTGGCCAACGTACTCGGAGGGTAAGGCCCAAGCTACACAATAACTGTGATAAACTGCTATAGGACAGAATGTACATATTCAGCTCTTACATGGTCGCCGTCACCTTTGAGAACTTTCCAGAGGACCCAAACCAACTGCTCGTTGTCGCTCGTCTTTCCCTCCCCGGCCAACTGGACCGCAAAATTGCGTTCTTTTGTGAAGGTATCGAAAAGAGCAGACTTGAAGGGATTAATAGAAATGGGATGCGGGGCATATAGGGAGTACAGTATATATGCCACGAGGATTCGTTGCGGGAGCTTCTGACACGGCAAAGATAGAGACGGCGAGGTCAAGGGTGGCATGTCAGCACAATAGTTCTTTTGTCATGCGACGCACTGACTTCAGATCGTGGTGAGCCGAGGACGGGCAGGAGCGCATCGAGAGCCAGCTGGAAGCGCGCAGTGGGTTGTACAAGCTGAAAGAAGGCCTGAGCGGCGGTAGAGCATGTATTAGAGCAAGCCTTAGAAAGCAGATGACCGACGGAGGTGTAGAGCGGGTCGGCGTGACCCTGAGCCGCAAGCGACTGCTGGGCGTGATAGGCGGCTGCATGCATGACTTGGCCTTGGCCAACTGGCGCTATTCTCCGCGACCCGTAATAACGACAAGAACGAAGGAGAGGAGGGGGATTCGCAAAAATTGAACGTAAAATAGACAAAGAAGGCCGCGGTCGACGAGACAACTGATTCGGAGCAAGGTAAAGCAGTCACGAGCGAGAGTACAGTACGACAACGACGATCTTGTTGTCTCTTATTTACAGTACTCGAACATGTCGGCCCAGTCTCAGTCTCAATCTCAATCGTCGTCTCACGGCCCCTTCCATCCTCGCGGGAGTGCACGCGCTCGTTCCCGTGGGGGACTTGGCAAACATTTACGCGCTCGTGGGCGTGGACATAGAGGCGGGCGTCCAGCTGAGTTTAAGGAACGATTATTGCTCGAAAGCGAACGACCCGATGAACTCGATGAAGAAGAAGTCGCAGAGCTGAATGCACGCTACGCAAAGCGAACTCTTAGCACTAACGCAGATCGTTATGAAGAACCCGAGCCGGAGATCGACTCTGATGGTACAGTAATCAGCCCGACGGTGTAGGCATTATTAAAGCGATCCCACCTTTCCAACAGGACAACCCATTGCGGATCTTGAGGTCGATCTAAGCGTGTTTCTCGCACGACAACGCTTGGAAGATTCGTCCAAACCGTTGTTTGGTCAGGCTACGACCGACGACGATGACGACGTTGACCCCTCACTAGCACATATTATCCCGAACTCATCTATCAAACGTCCATCAACGAAAGGAAAAGCCCAACAAATCGAGTGGGATGCCTCCCTTGAAGAAATGGAGCACAACAAGAACGTTGCTCAAGCACGGTCTGGTAAATAATTTCACCGAACACCTCCAAGCGGCTGATAAGTTCTGTCTTCCAGACATGAAGGAGCGACTACGGGCTAATGCCGCCCGTCAAATGGGAAAAACGGCAACCAGAGAACACGTTGGCCGACAGGGTTCGAGGTCGTTTGTGTTCCCGCGACGTTTTTTTTACTAACGTTTCACATCATCACGCCAGCAAAATCCCTGAAAGAAGCGCCCCCACTCCCTCAAGATCCCTCTCTCCCTGCAAAGTCTCCGAAAGCCGAAATGGAAGATTTTTTGGACAACTTGCTCAACTGATGAGGTCTGGTCACAGTTTGAGAGTTTCCACACCCATTTTTCTACGACTTACGTTGTTCTTTTCATTCTTCACGACGGACTGTAGCACCGCATGGTCACCTTATCAGCCCGAAGGTGTCTAGTCTTTACTGTAGAATTGTGGTGCTTTTTTCGTCGAGTACCCAGCGTTTTGCAGTGACGAGAACGCAACTCATGGATGTGATGCTCATCGAAGATAATGAGCTCTCGACAGGATTGATGCAATGAAAATATTACAGTACCACACCCTGTCGTGATCGGCAATGTAATCAATGCACTTCATACCAAAGACTGGTAGATGATATTGGATATACAGACGGGCAGGTCGACACAGGTAGCGAACAAATTTAATTCAGGGAGCGGCGCAAGAAGCAGATGGGGAATAACCGTAACACGGTGACACAATGCAGTTGTGGTACAAACCGGGAATTTCGACCAAAAGGAAAGGGAATAAAGTCACATGACGAGAAAGGCACAAGTCGTGGAGGGCTAGAAGTGACGAGAAGGGATGCGTTACATTCAGCTCAATGGTGAGAAAAGAAAGCCGATCAATAGAAGAAATGTTGAAGGGGAGGAGAGATTGCGACGATTATGCCGACAGCAAGACGGTAGGGCAAGCTAACGACATTCGCAATGACATTTGTCACCTTGCGTTGACTTTGCCGATGGCTTCTTCTAGACACGCCTACGTCATCAGTATCGCTCTGACGCGCCTCATTGTCAGACTGTCCGAAACTCGAGTGCTCATCACGCTGATCGGTATTGGGTTGCTCCATTGCATCTTCCTCTATGGTCTCCAGCCAAGGCCAATTGGGAGGCTTTGCGTGATGCAACGATGGCCTGGGCCCCATAAACGCTGGAGGAGTTTTTGGACTCGTTTGGGTGGAAGGGGGGTCGAAATAATCGAACGTGAGACTGTTGGCAAGTGCACGGAGGAAGTGGAAAATCGGATCGACAACGAATTCAAGACTCTTGTACTGGTGGCCATTCGTCGTGCCTGTACCGCTGAGAGCCGTTCCACGAACTCGTTCTCCACGTGTGCGTTCTAATCTTGAGACGGCCTTCTCCAGTATTGCCAACCGGGTATCATACGAGCTGCGGGTGGACTCGGCCCTACGCTCTTGCTTCCGTATTGTGCGTTCCGTGTCTTGCAAGGCACTGTTGAGTTCTTCATGTATGTCATCCACGTACGCACGCATTACCATGGCGCGCTTGACAGTGGACAGCTCCTGTTCTAAATTATTGATGCGATCGACAGCTGCTTGTAAGCGAGAGTCGACAATTAACTGGGTGTCGGGAGAAGGGTAGTGAATGGAGTCGTGCAGCGACGAGGTATGATCTCGCAATCGAGATGTGAGGTGCCCCCAGGGCCGTACACCAGCTGCGAGAACGAAAAGCGTCGTGCTGAACCACGAGATTGAGTCAACGCCACTGATCGACCTGAGTACAGAGCGAAGGAGAGCGGCGCCGACAAAAGGGGTGACCATAGAAAGGAAGAGATAGGCAAATTCATGCCTTTGAAGCTCAGTCGCCGCTCGTCTGGTTTGAATATTGATGACAGTTTCCTCGTTCTCCTGCAGGTTCAGGGAACGAAAGGAAGGGTGGGGACGCCGGCGGCGCGAAGCGTTATAAAGCTCCCATGGGACTTTTAGGAGATTAGGGACGTAGTTATCACCAAAGTAAGGGTGCATGACGTACCCTGAA
Source organism: Lactarius indigo (assembly GCA_025766275.1). Classification (NCBI taxonomy): domain Eukaryota; kingdom Fungi; phylum Basidiomycota; class Agaricomycetes; order Russulales; family Russulaceae; genus Lactarius; species Lactarius indigo. The sequence continues at coordinate 750,927 of JAFKAC010000020.1, read as the reverse complement.
CAAGTTGATGTAGATAGATAATCAAGAATAGGACGAGGAAAAGGCTCTTGAGGTGGTCACTACCAGTAAGCCAGTTCACGAGCGGCGCAATTAAAGCGATGGTAACGGAGAGATCCAAGTCGGTCCCAAAAGAGGTGCGGTGGGAGGACTTCTTTTGCAATATACGAGGATTTTTCGCATCTGCCTCGAGTTCGTGCACTTGTTCCATCGAGGACGACGCCCTTGCACCCCCAGCAAGCCCTTGACCCTCGCTTTCATCGGCATTCGTGTCACTGGGATCATCTTCGCTAGCGCTAGAAGAGGGCGACTCCGTGTCGTCAAGGCACCTGAAGGTGAATTGAGGTGACGACTCGGGGCTGTCTGTGATGTGTGTGTAGTCCTGAGAGGGAACGGTGCCATTGTAACCGTTGAAGTTGAAGGGTTTCTTTGCAGGTGCGGCGGAGGCCATGGAAAACGTTACGATGCACGAGTTTGTTGAGTGCAGGCCTGATGCTGGCAGACCCAAGCTGCGGCGGTGATGATCATGATCATGTGGTCGTCGATCATCAATGCGTCAATTTACTCTATCTTTCATTTTTCATTTTGTCTGCCTCAGCCGCAATCCCGCAAATCACGTTCATTCTTCCGAACTCCCGTCCGTGGACGCCTGTCGCACTAACCCTAGAACGAATGCGGAAGCACTCGCCGAGAGCAGCTTTAGACAACTCGACCTTTTAAAGCTACCATCTTTGGGTACCCCTTTGTGCGGCTCGGTCACCGTGTTCAACGACTTCAGCGTGCTATCTCGCTAAGCCCTTTTGTCGTATTTTAGTGACATTTTGGCATGCGCCCCTTGCGCCCTTGTCTTTGTTCTGGAAAGCCGCTTGTCTCTTCAATCACATATGGAGGACAAGAGGAGCGTTTGCACTCTTTTAATACGCAAAGCGCAACGTGATTCCCAAGTTCAGGAGAATTTCCAGGATACCCTTCATACCGCGCATCCCTCTTTGTCAAGTGTTATAGAAGGTTACACCGCTATTAGCGCTTCACCCTAAAGTTCTGGCTTTCTCGCGTTACTTTTCTGCATCATGCGCGTCGAGCTCCCCATATTCTCCTTTCTCTCTGTCGCCCTGCTCGTCTTGGTTCTTCCGGGGCACGTTAAATCTAATAATATTCCCTCTGTGACAATCATTTCCTGGCTATTTTTTTGTAATCTCATTCATGGCATCAACTCTGTTCTCTGGTCTGGGAACCAAGCCGTGCATCTGCCTCCGTGGTGCGACATCTGTAAGTTTAATTTTGTTCACGTAGCACGGATTAAGTATTAACTGTCTCTAGCGTCTGTTGTGCTTCTTGGAGCCATGGTCGCCCTACCTGGCGCTTTCTTATGCGTCTCTCGCAGACTTGAGACAACCACCTCTGTCCGTAAGACTGAAGGGAAGCATGGCAAGACTTGCCGTACAGTTTTCGAGGCAATCATGTGCCTGCTGTTTCCAGTATTGTATATGAGTTTACGTGCGTCGTATTTCTGCCTACTCGCCAACGTCATGTGGTTCACACGGAGACAGACACAATCGTTCAAGATCGTCGCTTTCTCATCGTTAAAGACCTCGGCTGCCAGGTTGCAGTTCATAATTCTATTCTCGCTTTGATTCTCGTGTGGCTTCCGCCTCTCTGTATTTCCACAGTTGCGATCTTCTACTGCCGTGAGCCGACGAGTTAGTACGACAACCCTTCTTTCTGACTAAGGAATGTAACAGTGTCCGCGGCAATCAATGTCGGCAAGCACCGCTACAACTCGAGGCCCTATTTCCCTTCTTCACCCGAGATGTCGTTGTCACTCTTCATCCGTCGTATTTTCTTTACAGTCAGCGGGATGCTCTACGTAGCTTGCATCTACGTTTACGTCGTGTCGTCGGTTACGTCTTCAGGCCTGCTACCATGGACAAGTATATCGCAGACTCGCTTGCAAGTCGCGCGCATCGAAGCCGTGCCTTCTCCTTCACAGATCAACCTACAGAGTGAACTTATGTGGTGGTTCATTCCAGTTTGGTCACTTACTTTTTGTCTTCTGTCCGCTGTCGAGGAGGAAACTCAAAGGGGGTACAGCGCAATGCTCGCCTGGCTTTCCCGGGTATTCAAACGAGATGACTTGCCCACTCAGTACGTTCTCCAGGATGTTAATAAGGTCACACGCTCACACCCATCCCAGTATGAAGTCATCGGCGAAGTCGGCGACCATCCCGGTTCATTTGCTGAGGTCCGGTTGGGATCATGACCTCGATCTCGGTTCCCCTGTTAGTTCCTTTCCCTCTGTAAGGTTGTCCCTTTTCAAGAAAACTGGCTCCACGTCCTCCACTCCCAGCCCTCCCCCATTAGAGGACGAGGCTAGGTTCACTCAGCCCACGGTTCCCTACCTTTCGTCTAGTACAGCTCAACAGCTCCGTCTTCCACCTGTTATCAATCCCCAGAATTATACGCCAGTCGTATCTCCTCTCATGAGCATCAGACTGCCAGAGGATAACCTCACTGTTCCCAAGGCAGCTTTTGATGTTGAATCGATCGTGTCTGCGTCTCCGACTGGTTCTATCTTTTCGGCAGATACCTGGCCAAAACCCCCGCCCACCATACCTTCACCTGGATCGCCTCCAGTCTTTGCTGCCACCGCAGATCCCCCCCGCTCTTCGTCGCCCCTTTCTGTTCGTTCATCGGTCGCCAGTACGATAGTCGACGCACTTGGCGCAATTCCTTCCCATCTACGTGACGCACCCTTTAATGTTTATGGTCCCGGAGTTGCAGCCGTCCCCATTTCGGGACAACCACGCGGCCGAACGGAGCATCGCTCACCAACGCGCAAAGGGTCGAGAAAGAATGGCGCGATTTATATGACCGTAGTGCATGAGAGCGATGTTGATCCCTGAAATTTCTACAGACGCCCGTTAATTCTTAGCATCACTACGAACACCGTTACCCTTCCATTCGCATTAGAAAACCTGTAGCAAATCTTTTTGAGCCTTACTGTATATTCTTCGATTTTCTTTCCACCTGTAGCACCTCGTTCCATGTAAACTAATTACTCTTGCACGTAAATAGTGCAATGACCCCGTTAATGTTTTATTACTCGAATATGACCGCTGTGATGTTACTCTTGGCTTTTTATCACGTGAAAGGTAACCACCTGCCAGAACAATAGCGTCCAATAGGAAAGTGGGTTGCTTTGACTGGCGTTACGTTACACAATAGCAACGGAGTTTTCCCCTAGTAGCAAACAAAAGAGCACGTCGTCCTCATATACCTGTGTGAGGCCGGACGACACCACTGAGCCACTCTGACCTCTACCACCTCCCTGAACCTCTCATATCTCCACCACACTGGGGGTTGTCCGTTCCACAAATCCCTCTCACTTGCCTTTCGACACAATGCAGCACGTTCCACGTTTCTAAGAGGGACACTAGGCGAAATCAGCCAACTGCTAGTGAGCCGCTTGACTAGCCTCCATGTTTCGAGAAAAGCGACGGCGCGGTGCTTGCTTCATCCAGACACCAACACAGTCTCTTGTTGGGTCTGGGCAAGTAATCATCTCATCTCGCATCCCTCGAAATAAAGGCAACTTCACCAGCCGACCGTGCTCGAGTCTTTTCTCAGGGGCATATTCCAGCTGGCTTGCCTTTGTTGTCCTTGAGAGCTCGAACATTGTCTCTCCTTTGATCCACTTAAGATGTGGTTGAGAAGTACAAGGTCGATTAACTTTCTCAGGTGCTGTATCTTCTAAACCAAATGTGGATGCGCCTTTGTCTAGCTATCCATTCTTGTGAACGCCCCCGATGGCCGGCATACACCTTCCGACCCTGACGCCATCTCCACAGAAACTCCTGACCACGTGGGATGAAAAATCTGCGCCTGGATTTACGTCGCGCCATGGTGTTGGTATCAAGTTGCCTTCTCTGGGCGTCAGTTGGTCGCCGAGTTAGGTAATTATCTTTCCCGGATAGCCGGATATGGAAATGAACCCAACGTGAATGATGGCCTTCCATTTCAAGCGACAAACGACATCCCAATTTAGGAAGTCCCAAAAGATGCCCCGTTCTGGGTTGGCACTGTGCCTTGCCAAATGTCCATCTGGACTGCCGAACACAAGGGGACGTCTACTTTTGTCAGTCATTTTGAGCTCACTCTGTCGCTGTCTGTTCCTCTTAAAGCACTGGATCAAATTTCAATGCTACTCACCTCCGCCTCTCCGCTCTGTGCCTGCGAGCCTTCCTGCTCACCTCCAGGTTTCCCATCCTTCGCGGCACAGCTCCAGTGGTTGCAGGTTTTCTTATCCAATCAGCGCAATGGGTGCCCAGCTTTACTCAGCCTTTTCCTTCATTGGTTTTGTTTTCTGCGCCGTTCCCTTTTACTGGCATCTGCAAGGTTCGTGAGATAGTTCCAGTGTCTAAATTATTTGGCCTAAAAACTTTTTTTTCGTAGCGTGGAACACTGGCACTTGCCTGTACATGGCCTGGGTTGGTCTCGGGTGCCTCATCCAATGCATCAACTCTATCGTATGGAACAATAACGTGATCATTCAGATCCCGGTCTACTGTGACATTGGTGAGTTCTTGATGTTGTGTCTTCCGATCCCTAGCTGAGCAGGTTTTTAGTGACTCGCTTCCAAATCGGGCTGAATGTCGCTATCCCTGCTTGCTCACTTTGTATCAACCGTCGCCTCTACAAGATCGCAACTACAAAAGCTGTGATGGTCACTCCTGCAGAGAAGCGCCGTGCGGTCATCATCGATTTGCTTATTGGTCTCGGCATTCCAATTCTCCAGATATTGGCACGTACGTAACATTCCCGAGCTTCTTGGCTAGTTGGCTAAGTGGATAACTGTGTAGACATCGTTGTGTCGGGGCACCGCTTCAACATTGTGGAGGATTTCGGACCCTACCCATCCGTTGTGCTGATGACTCCGTCCATCCCCCTGTTCTTTGTGTGGCCTATCGTTATCGGTGCCGTGTCCCTTTTCTACTGCCGTGAGTACCTCCACGTTTCCATTTTTCACTGTGGCTCATCCGGCGACAGTTATGACCATCTATAATTTCTACAAACGCGGTCGTCAGTTCAGCCAAATTATGTCCTCGAACCGGGGTCTCAATCAAAGTCGCTACTTCCGCCTGATGTGTCTTGCTCTGATCGAGGTACTCGGGACCATCCCATTGGCGTCTTTTGTTCTTTCGTATAACGTCAAGATGGGTTTCCAAAAGTGGGTGAGCTGGGCCGACACCCATAGCAACTATTCCCGAATCATTCAGATCCCGAGCATCATTTGGAAGAGCGACCACATTTCGCATATCCTTTACGAGTTCAACCGCTGGTCGCTCGTTCTGTGTGCCTTCATCTTCTTCGGGTTCTTCGGTTTCGCAGATGAGGCGCGCAAGCATTACCGTCTCGTGTACACCTCGATTGCCAGCCGCGTCGGCTTATCTACCTCGAATGGCAAGCTCACCGGGTCGTCGCATGCGTACGTCTGCCATTGGTTTCAGGTTTCATCGTTGTCCTTACAGCTTTGATAGTACATCGTCTTTCCCTCACATGAGCAGCAAAGGTGGAGTCAGGATCTCTGTGACGAAGACGTCCGGAGATTACAAACGCGATTCTATGTTCTCGATATCTGACCGACTTTCGATCCCGTCTATCTCCATTGCTAGTGATTTGAAGCCCGATTTCAAGATCGACCAATACTCTCCCTCGGAGTCCACTAGCATCGTCCTCTGTGTCCAGTTTCCAAGCAGAATTATATGATCCATCAAGCGAATCCACCACGACTTCCCTGACACCCCCTCCCGCGTCTGTATCGCCCCTCTTTCCTGAGACACCTAGATCAACTATTCGCCCAACATCCACATACTCCATTGACGCCGCTCACGCCGTCTGAGCCAATGACTCAAAAACACTCTTTGTTCTTTCGATTTTATATTTTTTTTTTTTAGCGGAAACACTCTTGACATTCGCACATTCACTCATCTGCTTGTATTTTTAACCGACACCTATACCATACCCGTACTGAAGCCTGAGGCGCCGAATGGTGCTTCTAGCGCATCACATCTTGCTGTAACCATAATATTTCGTTACCCACTTCTCTCCGTGACTACCGTTATACTTTTAAACTACAATGTAGCACTTCACTTGGAAATATAGATCAGGAATTTGAACGTAGAAACCATGTCCCCAGAGAGTGAATGAAAAATAATGAACTCGCATCACTGCCTTGGTCAGCGCCTTACCATGAGGAGCTTCGACAAAGCTTCAACTGCATTCTGAACCCGCTATTTTACAACTTATGGCAGCTTTCAAGACTATGTGTCTGTTGGGCGGATTTTTGTTGATTCGGACTCGAAGCAGAGAGCAAAGATGGAGGGGGAGTAACTCTGCAAATCTTGGGCCCGGGCCCGGGATTGTCACAGGTTACAGACAACATTGTATCTCGGAGGTGAGTCGTGAGAAAGCTTCGGGCCGGAATGGGCCGTTCCTTGTTCTGAAAAGGGCTCATCGTTTTGGAATGTGGTATTGGGCTTCGCCGCGGCCGGCGAGGACGATCAAAGAACGAACGGGAAGAGTGTCAAGCGACGAAGTCAAAGTGCAGTACAAGGCAAGTACAAAGGCTTCTAGCTCTCGTCCACACAACGTCCACAAAGGGACCTCCTTTTTCAGCAGACAAAGTTTTCCACAATGGTCTCTTCATATATTATGCCGTCCTTCCGACCGTGCCCTCTGTCCCGTCCCCGACACCACGCCATTCCTTTCTGTTCCCTCCAGGTACTTTTCCATGGCCTATCCAAACCAAATATACTCTGCATTTTCGTTCATCGGTTTTCTACTATGCGCCATTCCGTTATACTGGCACTTGGAAGGTAAGGTTTCTCACTCGATGCTCACTGTCACCCTATTGACCCGTCCCACTTGGCTTCAGCTTGGAACGTCGGCACCTCCTTGTACATAGTCTGGGCTGGCCTGGGCTGTTTAACTTTCTTTATCAACTCGGTCATCTGGAACAGCTCGGTGGTGAACGTTGCAGCCCGTTTGGTGTGATATCTGTTCGTATTTGTATCCTTCTTACTTCCTCCAGCCACTGACCTGCGTTGTGTGGGCGGTAATAGCCACTCGCTTTATGGTCGGCCTCAATGTCGGAATACCGACGGCGTTACTCGTGATAAACCACCGTTTGTTCAAGATAGTGTCGAGGACTGCTGCTCTTGAGACGAGAGCTGAGAAACGTCGGGCCATGTTCATCGACCTCGCGATTGGTCTCGGGATACCGCTAATTCACATGGTGTTGCGTGAGTGCACTCTCTTCGTTTCTCGCTCTCTATCTGATCGATTTCACAGAACTTGTTGTAGAAGGACATCGATTTGACATCTTCGAAGAGATAGGGTGCTTTCCAAGCACTTACAATGTCTCTCTCGCATTTCCTCTAGTGCACATCTGGCCCATCACCATAAGCACCATTACCGCCGTATATTGTGGTGTGTCGACATCCTATGGAATCTCACTCGAATTTCGCAGCTCACTTCAACCTAGTTCTCACGATACGTCTAATTTGGAAAAGTTCTCAACAGCTCAAAGAAATACAAGGTTCGAACAAGAACGTCAACCACAGCCGATACATGCGCCTGATAGCGCTGTCCAGTGTCCAACTACTCCTCATCCTACCCCTCTCTATCTTCGCTTTGTATATCAACTCTCACATCATTCCCGTGCAACGGTGGATCAGCTGGGAGGATACCCACTTCGATTATTCTCGCGTTGTCCAATTCCCCTCTGTCGCATGGCGTGCCGATACATTGCATCAAGCAGGGATCGAAGCCAGCAGGTGGATAGTTATCCCCTGTGCCTTCGTGTTCTTCGCATTCTTTGGATTCGCAGAAGAGGCGTGCAAGCACTATCGCCTTGCATATTCGTTCGTCAAAAACCAGCTACGCCTTGGCAACTTCGGCACAAGGGGTACGAGCACTCCCCCGCGTTCGTCTAATACCCGCTTCGGACCGAGTATCAGGAAGGGTATGGCGACCCTCTTCTCTTTCAAAAACAATTTCTTGCCATTAGGGAGCCACCGCGGATCCGAGACAACGGAGTACAAGGCGTCACCCCCGGTGTCCGTGTACCGGCTGACATCCGACGACTCTGTTTTCGAGGGTGTCGATGTCCAGCTCAAAGCTTTTGGGGTTGTGCCGGAGAACCCCGCTCATTCTACCCCAACTCTAACTACCGTCATTACATTTCCTACAGCATCACACCTCCCTGTCCCACCTCCGCCAGCCGTTGGTGCCACTGTTCTTTCTATACCTCCGAACCGACTCGACTCACCTCTTCCACACCCCCCCGTGACATCCTACCTCGATCCCTCAGAGAAAGTATGACCATAAGAGTCTTTCACATTCGTTCCCGCTTGGTCATCGTGTCTGAGTTGAAGTTGAGATGCCCCCAACACGTTCCTTATACTGTAGCCGTAGCAATTTCCGTCGTATTCCACCCTTTGTAGTACCTGATGTAACGCCGCTCACCGTTTCATATCTTATGTGTTAATAAATATACGTGGCTCTAGGCAACCACGCGTCATCTAATGAGTCTAAGAACACACTCTATAGTGTTATTTGAGATTCGATTTTGAGCGTCGTGATGGATACGGGCTCGAGGCAGACAAAATCTGTTTTTGGGAGTCGTCGCTCAGATCATCCTGTGGTGCTGTGGAGGGCGACGAGCGTATCATAACACCGCTATTCTTCAAAGTCAGTGGAACTATAAAAACACAAAATACCCGGAATGGAGAGGGAGAGGGATAAATGGTTACAGTAATTGTAGATGACGCGTGGTAAGCATACCAGGATCATGACGAGTAAGAGAACGAAACAACTACAGATCAAAAGGTTCGAGGCGACGAAGTTTTGGGAATCGTGCTCGGATATCTTGTAGTGAAGATGCCGCGATTCCATGAGGAAAGCTCGAGCCGCTGAGGTCTTCGAGCTCAGGGAAGAGTGGGATGACGTCCTCTACGCGCGGACAGATCGGGCTGATCCGATTTGCGATCCGGCGTGGGAAGACACGACGGACGACCTTCCGGAAAGCCCTGGACCATCTTGACTTGGGGCGGATGAAGACGCTGCCGTGGATGCTGAGGTGCGTCACTGAAGGAAAGAAGGCGGCAACGGCGCGGAGGGTGGTGAGGCTGTCGCAGAATTTGATCGACAACTTGCGGACCGTTGTGCCATCGATTTCCCTGAGGTCCATCGGGAGGTCGCTCGAGAAGAGGAAGAGATCACCGAGGGTCTCCAAACAGAGCCTCTCGGGTTCACGAGCCACGCTGAGGGCGCGAACGAAGGAGAGGTGGGACACGGATAGGTGCTTGAGCCGAGGTAGGGAGCCTGGCTGTAAGTGGACATTGTACGCGTAGGACCACGTTAGGGTTTCGATGGTTGGGTGCACCTCCAGAAACCGCTGCGCGTATGGGTACGTGTCAAACGTCCAACCCCAGCCTAGATTGAGTTCGGTGAGTGAGGGAAATCGACATTCGTCGAGTAGGGAAGCAATGTCTGGGCCATAACCGACGAAATGTGGTAAATGGAGAACCTATATTCTACCTGAAAATCTGTCCTTCTCAGCGGATGAAGAAGTGAACAAGCGGACCTGAAGCGAGGAGGTGGAGAGCAAGGCAGAACGAAAGGGGCGAAGATATTTTCTCTCCCAGGGCATCCCGGTCAACACGGCAGACTTGAGGTTGGGGAGCTCCCAAAGTTGCTGAGATCAAAATCGGGTGAGAGGCTCCCTGGTAGTCACTGAAAGAACCTCATACCTGGGTGTCTTCGGAACTCATCTCGGCCTCTGTACCGTGGGATCTCGACGACCTCAAAACCAAATGTTCCACGGTAGGTATGTGTGCAAGGAAGAGGGAGAGGACATCGGGTGATCCTTGGCACCATCGATATATGTTCTCAAATTCGAGGGTCTTGAGTAACCTCATGTTCCGCAAGGCGATGAAAGGGTAGTCGGACTGCTGATCGGACAAAGACGAGCTGTCTGGAAAATGGTCGAGTAGGGTAGTAGGGAGCTGCCATCGGGAGCCGGATATTGGTGTGAGGTATACGCCGGGGTGGTAGAACTCAGAGTCGGAGATTACGAGCCTGCGTACATTCGCAGCGAGACTCGGTCGTTCTGCGAGATGTTTCCAAATCGAAAGGTGGTCCACGGATAGCAATATTTCACGGTACTCGAGATGGCGAGGGATGATGATGCTTTTCCACGTTGAGCAGGTCAGTGCGAGGGAAAGCAGGTCCGGGCGATCATCCAAGGCCTCCGCAATGAGTTCTAATGTGTCCAATGGGAGACGAAGGAGTAACATGGTAAAGGTATAGGTGGTACCGAGCGGGACCAAAGGGCTCACTGAGACAGAGCATGCACCTCAGTCGAGTCCCAGGCTCGACGCAGCAGCGACGGCTCAAAGACACTGGCTCCTCCGACACTGGATTGTCACGGTGTCACATGAAGCATAACGCCCTTCTGCCCCACTGGCTCCCAGTTGGCTCCCGCGGTGTCTCGCCGGCAAATGCGATGGGTGTATGTATTGTTACTACTACAGACGGGCTATATGTGCACGGGGCTGCATAACGGGCGAAGCGAGCACAACACTATTACCCACACAAGGACAAACAAACGGCGGCGCGACTCCGGGGACACGATTACGCGTCATTCCATCCCATTCGCCATGTCCTCGTCGGATAGACAAAAACCACCGAAGCTCAATGTCGACGAGTATCTCACAACCGCAGTATCTGCCACCCCGTCTGATCTCCACCCTTTCTTTGAATCTTTTCAGAGCTTGTATTCGCGCAAGTAAGCACACACACCGACCGTCGCTCTTGGAACAACCAAAGAAACCGATGTGTCTGACGCGTTAGATGTCCGTTTGCAGACTATGGCACCAGCTGACGCAAAAGGTCGACGAGTTCTTTGACCATCCTCTTGCCAAACAGTATCGTGTCGACGTATACACACGATTCGTGCGTGACTTTGAGGAGCGCTTGAACCCTTTAAGGCTTGCGGAGATGGGTATCAAGATTTCCCAAGATATCGACAGTGTGCCCCTTTCACCCTCCTTTCTATTCTGGCCTTTGATCACTTCCGGACCCAATAGACCCTGCACAACACCTCGAGTTCCTGACGGACTTGCTCTCCCGCGTCTCTCAGGAGAAGTCCCCAGATGCGCACGTCTTGATCCTCTCCACACTCGCCCACGCCAAACTGTTGTTTGGCGATCTAGAGGGGAGCAAGACAGACATCGACGCTGCGTGGAAGATATTGGACAACCTAGACGGTGTCGATAACTCTGTCAATGGTGCATATTATCGCGTTGCGGCTGACTATTACAAGGTATGACATTTGTGACGTGAATCATCCGAGGGTGGTGGCGTTGAACACAGATATTGAGTAGGCAAAGGCCGAATATGCACCATATTACAGGGACTCGTTGCTTTACCTCGCCTGTGTCGATCTCGAGAAGGACATGTCACAAGACGAGCGTCTCTTACGTGCTCATGATCTGGCACTCTCCGCATTCCTGGCAGAGACGATCTATAACTTTGGCGAGTTGGTCCGTTCTGTCCAGCTGACTTTGAGTCCAGAACTGCGCTTATCTTCTTTGCGGCGGTGTTTTGGTGTGTTGTACTCGCGCTGCGTAGCTAATGCACCCCATCCTCGACTCGCTGGACGGGACGCCTCACGAATGGATCAAGAAGCTTCTCTTTACATTCAATGAGGGTAATATCGGTAAATTCGAAGCACAGAGCCCACTTTTCGGGCAGGAGGTACGCCATTGCCCCCTCGAGGCCGGATGGCTTGATCTGAATGGACGCGTATGGTGATTGTTAACTCAGCCGATACTCATGGGGAACTATCCGTTCCTGCGGCAGAAGATCTGCCTCATGGCTTTGATCGAGTCCGTGTTTGCACGGGGTGCCTATGACAGGACGATGTCATTTCAAACGATTTCGGAGGAAACGAGACTGCCACTTGACGAAGTCGAGCATCTTATCATGAAGGCGCTGAGGTTAGCTTCCTTTGAGCTCTCTGCTATTTTAGACATCATAGTGTTAACAATTTGGGGTCAGCTTGAAGTTGATTCGGGGTTCAATCGACCAGGTTGACCAAAAGGCAGTGATTACGTGGGTACAACCACGGGTCCTATCTCGCGCACAGATAGGCAAACTGGCAGAGAGATTGGACGCTTGGAAGAAGAAGCTGGACGGGGTTGCGGAACGCATCGCACCGGAATTACTTGTGTCATCATAGTTTGCAAGTGCTGTCTTTTTTCTCCCTGTTCACAGCTCACTGTATTGTTTCTGTGAAACCACAGACTCGTGTAATAGATACACTACTACACGTTTACTACACGCCATATCTGTAGGCTGTGAAGCTGTACTAGAACTGACGGGGCGCCCCAGCTCGCGGTACTAACTCGCACTGCGATCAGCTCCGCGCGAGACGAAAAAAAAAAACATATGCACGAATGAGCTGGCTATGGTACCTCGTGGGGTGCTTGAGATGATGGGGGCGGGGAAGCGCTGATTGGGCAATTTTTGTGTATGAGGCTAGGACACTGGTTCCTACACTACAACGCTACAGTACACCCGGCAGGAGTGGCCGAGGCATTTCTCCGTCCAGGGACAGCGCTAAGAGGGAGCACTTTCCGGGAACTTGACTAGAGATTAGAGATGAAGGATGAAAGAGGGTGATGGAGATGAAGATGGTAAGAGATGGGAGATGATGCACACCAGGATGCAACGAGGCAGGCGAGGCCGCTGCCGTGAACGAGGCTCAGAAGGACTGAAGAGTTGGTGTTTTGATATGAGAAGAGGGAAGGTCGATCGAGGGTGACCGGTGAAGCGGAAAAGACGTCAGTTAGAGCGAGCTCAGAGGTCATCTAAGAGCCAACTCGAGGCCAACACGCGTTTGCAGATTGTTGATGGATAACACTGCGCCGGACCTCCGCCTGCGTCCCACTCACACCCACACCGCATCCCTCATCGGCCACGCTCCTCTTCCGTCATAACATAAAATCTCCCCTCCAATCCTTCTTTCCGTTCCCAACTCGCTCAGAGTCTTCCCTCTCAAATGGCAACAACCATCGGCACTCACACCTCTACTTTCTCCTTCACTGCCCCTTTTCCCTCTTCCTCTGCCCCAAAGCAACGTCGCGTCTCCCTCGCAACTCCTGCTTCAGAGCGCGAAGTCCCCGCATTCAAGTTTCGGGATGACACCGGCTTGCCCTCCCCTTCCGACGAGCGTCGCGGCAAGGTCCGCCGTCTTACAAGCCCTGCGCCCCCCGAGAAAAAGGCTCGTAAGAAGTGGACAATGGAAGAGACTCAAATGCTCGTCGAAGGTTGCAATCGCGTGAGTATCCGTCCTTCCCCACCTCCTCTCCCCCGCCTGGCCGTTCCAACCTCTTGTGGGGTATCGCGTGCTCATTTCGCTTCTTGCAGCATGGCGTCGGCAACTGGAAAGCGATCCTGAATGATACAAGTTTACATTTTGACAACCGCTCCCCCGTGGACCTTAAAGATCGGTGAGTCTGCCGTCATAACTCGTGTTTTCCAATCGTTGCTCATCAACCCATCCCCTCCAGCTTCCGCACTTACTTCCCCGACGCGTATAAGCAGCACTATCCCAACGCGAAGACTCATCTCTCCTCCAAAGTCCGTTCTGCCCTTCCTGATGGTACATCCATCTTCGAGAAGACGCGTAGTAAGAAGCGTCGCCCATTTACGGAGGAAGAGGATCGTGCGCTCAAGGCTGGTTACGACAAGCATGGCACTGTTTGGGCCACCATAGTCAAAGACCCAATCTTCCAGGAGCAAAACCGCCGCTCCACTGACCTTCGTGACCGGTTCCGCAATGCATTCCCCGACCTCTACCAGGCCGCCGGATACAAACCACGTAACTCCGCAAAGAAGAAGCTCAGCGCTGCTGCACGTGCGGCGACCGACGAGCACCTTCACGCGTCGCGTGAGACGGGCCCCGCCCGCCGTAAGCGACGCTACACCACCCAGGGCTTTTTACGTGGAGGAACAAAGAGTGTCCCCCTAAGTCCCAACGGCTCTGAGGAGGAGGACAGTTCTGGGGATGACGACGACGACGAATACGTGCCAAAGTACGCTTCCAAGCGGGTGAGCAACCCAGAGTCGATGAAACACATGGTCCAGCAGGCCGCCCAACAGCAGAACCTCGAGCCCTTTCGTGACGTTGGCATTGCATCCCTCGATTCCGCCACTGAACCCTTGGCCATCCCCGAGTTCCTCTCCAGCGCGTCCCAGTCCGACGTGACGGACTCGTCCCACTCGCAGACCTGGTCTGCACTCGATACCCCTATGCACTCCGCTGCTACCTGGTCCACCGGCAATACCGCTGCCTCGCCCGCGTCCTCTTCTCACGACTTTTTTTTCGATTCTCCCTTTTCGCGTCGCGGTCTTGGTCCCAATGGGGTGACTATGGTGGGCAAGTCCGCTTGGGGTCCCACGGACTGGTTATCCGCGAACCCTCGCCTTGACCAGTCGACGGCTAACTCCAGCTCGCCGTCGTACTTTGGCGGGATGTCACCCTCCCCAAACTCCCCTTTTGCTTTTGCCCACTTGAGTCACGGTGTCCTTGACCGCTATGATCTTTTTCCACCTTCACTCGCCCACGACTTCGCCTCGGAGGCCGGCCCCGAACATGACGGGCTCAGCACATTCAGCGACCCCGAGATGATGCCAAGCAGTGCATTCCACGGGGTCACACACCACTCGAACTACGCTGGTGACCTCATCTTCGGCACTCGTAGCCACCAGCCTCCCGTCTCCGTGGACTACGGCCCGGGTTTTGGATTCGGCGCTGCTGGTGCCGCTGCGGGACTTGGGCTCGCGCTGCACCCCCTCCAGATGCATACCCCCGCACTCCCCGGCATCGACGAGATAGAGCTTGCCGCCATCAACCTCAATGACGGCGAGCCGGAGGGTGTGGACGTCGACGCTCCCATGGACGCCGTCGAGCGCAAGCCCCAACCCCAGTCCCACCCTCACCCCGCGCCACAACTGCCACAGCCACACACGGGCTTCGGCGTCGTGCCAGAGGACATTCTCAACCTCGACGTGCAACAGTCTGCACCGGGTACACCCGTTCGCACCACCCGCCCGATCCTGCACACGACGCAGCATCATCACCATCACCACCACCATCACCAGCAGCAGAGTCGATCACTTTCGGTCCCACCCCCCGAACACCGGTTCCTTCCATCCGCACCCGCACCGCCTCTCACCCCTTCCCGCTCGCTTTCCCTCGACCTCGCCAGTCTTAGCGCCAGTGCCGCTAGCGCAGAGTCTGCACTCATGATGCCTCACGGCCTCGGAGACGCTGCCGATGCGTTCACTCTACCGTTCCTCGACTTGCACTATTTCCAGAATGGTGCTGGCGCTGGCGCCAACAGCGGCTCCGGGAGTGCTGTTGGTGGTGCTGCAGAGACTGCTGTACTCGCCGAAGCTCGCCAGGGTGCTGCGCTAGACCTGGCACGCGCCAACCCGGCCGTGCAGACTAAGGTCGGCGGCGGTGACGGCGGGCCGATGCCGAGGGAGAGGATGCACCAGCGTGGAATGAGCGCCGTATCGCCGCAGGACTTGCTGCTGAACAAGGGCGGTTGTGGGGACAACAAGCGTAAGCGCGCGAGCTGGGACGGGCGGTCTCGCTGAGCGGCAAGGTAACTAGTATTAGATTTCAAGGGTTTACGCATCGGCCATTGTCAAATATTTTGCTCACTCGTCTCTTCTTTTTTTACTGTTACTTATCACGTCGCACTTACCTGGTCTCTCGTCACATGCACGCATACCTCCCCTCCATTATCCAATGTTCGTCCATACCCCCCCTCACCTTCATCATGACACGCACATGCCCCAAAGTTTGTTTTTTCTCGTGTAGCCTTTTTTCTCACATCATCATCTCGCTAGTAGTGGGTGTGTGTTGCAGTACAACTCGCATCGTCGTTTCGTAACAGAGCGTCTTATGATCATGAACAATGTGGGAATGTGCAAAAGTGAAGGACCACATCATTACTGCACTGGGCACTGTAGGGGTGTCGTCATCATGTGGGATGTGACTTGATGCCAGATTATTGATGCCTCTTCGTGCCTGCACGTGTCAAAGGTGGTTTTTGGGCGTCCCAAACGGCGCTAATTATGCCTCACCACAAGTGACGACAACTGTGTCATTGGTAAGGTACTGCTCGATTCATGCGCAATCGAATGAACCACAACTTTAAATAACATTGAGATCAGCTTCCGTCTCCTCCCGTCAGACAGCGCCCTCTACACTGATACACGACGAGCCCTCGCGCACCCGGCGTGATGATATAGACAAATTGAAGGGTGAGTACTAACTATGTGGGAATAGAGCTTAGCTATCATCAGCCAAGCCTGGATGGTCCCGCTACAGCGTTTTCAGGGGCACGGCTGCTGCGGGATAGGGACGCAGCAGCAAATGACGAAGCATTGGCATTGGCGGCATTGGAGGGAGCAGCCAACGGATCCCTCATATCCACGTCCTCCGGAGGAAGTAAGAATTCCACATCCTCGCTCAAATGCGGGAACAGGATGGACATCATGTCATCCAGCCTACGTGGGGAGGGATTTGCCACGTCAGTTGGTGCCACCAGTCAGTCAGCCAACCAGCTTGCGCAGGCACACCAACGCCCCAAAGGGGGGTTGGTCTGCACAAGTTGTGAAACGGAGTGAAGTGACCTACCTGAAAATGAAGTCGCCCTTCTGTTGCTTCTTTTCCGGCGCGTCGATGATCGGCTTCTCAGCTTCTGGTGCGAACGCCGCTGTGTCTACCGTGCCGCGAGCGCGGTCGGTTGTGTAGAGCGATAAGCCCCGGCGTACGGCGAGATTCAATATGTTTCGTTCAACCGTGTCTGCAGCAAGTCATCATTAGTGCAATTCGATGTATGAGGTTGGGCGCTGGTCGGAGCCTTCCGGGGGTAAAGGAACGTGCCTTCAGCATAGTAGCAATACACTGAGACCGATAAGTAAAGTTCACGTGGATTTTCAAAATGATCTTACCTTCCGTCGGCCTGGATTGCCCCAATCTGTCGATTCGCGCGATTGCTACAAGCAGAGAACCTCGTTAGGGCGCTGATCGATTTCGATGGATAGCGTTCGGAGGGCCAACCTTGGATCTCAAATGAATGGTGAACTACGCTCTCCAAAAGGAAAACGCGAGAGGCACAAGTCACGTTTAGTCCTGCGTTCTGCCGTTCCCTTGGATTCTATCAGCAACCCCTACCCCCCGGGGGGATTCGGCATTTGGCGGATATGGACACACCCGTGCAGGAGCAACACGAGGATATTGGGGTCATTGCGGAATTTCGCTGCTGCGTCTTTCTTGTGGTTTCCCGAGTCTATCCGAAGGGTTGGTATGCCTGATCGCAACCAATATGACCAAACATGTAGCTGAACAAGAATGGATGATGAACCAGCGCATACCATTCCTAGTCAAGGCGTGTTCGACGACTGTTTTCATCGAGGGTGCTGTCATCGATGCTTCGGATACGAGACAACGGAATAATGCGCACTGTGCAATGAATCTTCCCAGGCCGAGAACACGATACTCTTTGCGCCCCCGTCCGCAAGTTGTAGGTACAGGAGGTGGCGCACTAGTGTATCGATCTTTGTCCCATAACTACCGTGCACCTCCATCGTGTCGATTTCAGCAAGCAGGCCGGGACTAATGGTGCTGTACTCGATCTCTCGGCGAGACTTCGGGATAAGGTCGTCCTGAAGTTTCTCCGGGGGTTGCGCAGCCCTATCCATATCTTTCTTCTGCATCGAGAAGCGTTGGAGTGTATCGACATGGATAGGGAATCTGGGGCAGCCAGGTGTGCTCAGCCATGCAGAGGATGAGAAGATGGGGTGCGCATACCGGCAGACTGGACAGGCCTTGCCATGGCGCAACAGCCACGACTTCATGCAATCCTACATCACCGGCTCATCATCAGCCCAGAACGATTATCCGCTGATCAAAGGATACTTGTCACCTCACAGAACACATGAGCGCTGTAGAGTTCACGATGTTAGCATCGATGGACCGCCATGGACCGTCATTATCCTGACTCACCATTGGGTAATGTAACCGCGAATGAACTCGCTTCCACACAAAATGCAACCCTCTTCCGCTTCACCTTCTCCGGCGTCTTGTGCTTCCGATAGGTGAGTGAGCTGCGGACTGATAGGTGGCTATTCCTCGGTGAGAGGGAATCAGAGCGTACGAATCGTTGTCTGGCACGACCTGTATTGATTTTGCGCTCAAGTTCTGCCTGAGCTGCCCTGTTGTTTCGGAGGGCTTGTTCAACGTCGTCGCCCCACTCTGCGTCCCTAACGGAGTCGGAGATCTCCTGCAACTGACGGAAGTATCTAAACATAGCGCATCAGCAAGCAGAGATAACAGGGGTCGACTAGAAGCACAAAATTCGTTCATTGAACACCTTGCGAAAAAGTGCGAGATCAGCTTCTATCTGGTTATTTATGGTGGCTTAACATCATCTTCATGAGTGTGCCACGACACGCTTAAGGACGATTTTAAACACGAACTTTGGACCGACATGAATCGGCGAAGGCTCGATACACCTTCCTTTGCGAGGATTTTCTCTGGGTCATCATCCTTGGTAATCTTTGCAGCCACAGCCGACAGGTCAACCACGATAGATTTCACAGCTCGTCCCATGAAGTTCTCTAGCAGGGCATTGCGTGTATGCATCAGCTCTTCTCTGAGGACTTCATGCTCGGGCTGGAGCTCGATGTCCTCGGTGAACAGATCGGCGTTTGGCTCATCTGCTGCAGTCGCTTTCATGGCTGCAGTAGTTTTGCGGCGTTTGCGCTCCTTAGCGTCATGAACAGCTAAGATGGTCCGTTCCGCAGAGAGCACCTCGCGTCGGTCAGCAAGGAGAACAGCGTAAGCTTGTAGATATGTCTCTGCCTCTCCCTGAGTCTCTAAAGTTCTCGAGTATTCCTGTCCATCCGCTTCCCCTTCGCCGTTGCTTGCGGTTAGCTTCTGCGTGAGAAGGTTGTAAATTCGAGTTCTCCATTCCCACAGCACGCGAGATTGTGCATTGAGTACCCGATCTATAAGTTCGTCTGCTTCCTCCAACTTGACGAAGACTCAGCCGTAGCAGCGCGAGTGTCGATAATACTTACCAGATGAGAGGACAGGATCCCGCCTCGAGGGCAATAGGGGACTTCAACAAGAATATCCTTCTCAACAAGTTTCCTCTTCCCAATATTTGCTCCAAGTTGCACCATGGCTCTCCTAGCTGACTCTTCGGGGACTGACAGGGGGGTCACATAGGCATTCGACAACATATGAGAAAAAAAACATACACTTAAGCAGTTTGCTACGTAGCCCGTCCGCGGCCCCGTAAGCTGCCGCTTCTTCCTCGGCTTTCGATCCACCCATCCAATGATACACGTCCCCTTGCAAGAATTTGACTCTGTGTAATGTGAGATAGCACTCCCGCAGGCGCTGTTGGAGAGCACGAGACTTGTGGACGTGCTCCTCACCAGCTGCAGTTTTCGGGAGCCCCTCATGATCTGAGAGGCTGTCGTCGTCGTCGTCGAACATAGAGGAACGGTGGTCTTCTTGACGCCCGTCATCTTCGTCGTCTCCACGATGAATATTTCCCGCGTTCTGCGTAGAGGCTCGCTTTTCGCGTCTCGCAGCACGAAGTGTTGCCGCTTCCGCTATAAGCTTCTCCCCTTCAGCGTCGTGATCTGCGATATAGGAGAGGACCTCTGAGATAACGTGATCGGCCTCATTCTCGGCCTGTAAGAGGATCTCCAAACAATTTTCTTCTGGGTGATCAAGACGTGGATCGTGTTGCATTATCTGCGTTGTGACAGCCATTGTATTGATCTGAGGCAAAGATATTAACGAGTGGTACAAGGGAGAATCGGGATCCACGTGCTTTATTGCGTCTGTCGTCTATGACATTACGCCAGTTTTGGTCCTTCATTCCGCCGAGAACCTGCCCCATGGTCTTCAACACTCCAGGCTTGTATGCCTTGTCTCCGGGTCTCTGTAGCTGCCCTATTTGAGGGTGTGTACATATTTGACGAAGTTTTCTCAACCAACTGCGCAAAAGGGTGGTGTTGACTTCCGGCATTTGCGAAGTGGTTATACCACGTGCGTCGAGGCTGAGCTCCAATAGGGCGTTCTCCCAGTTTTGATCATAGACCTAAGAAGGCACGCGTCAGCCCACTGCAAAGCCGGTAAGCGCAATAGCTAACGTGTCGCTCGACCCTGCCCAAGCAGATGGGGAACACGTAGCGTGTCTGCGTAGGGATCGTGAGCTCTGCCTGCACTGCCGATTTCACGGTCCTAATGGGTCTATCAGGAACAATTGGCCTCCGAATGATAGGGCGACATACCTAACAGCATACTGTTGGAATACTTCCGCAAACTCAGCAGCATAGCTGGGCTGAATGAGTTTGTTCCAGTTCTTAGGCCCGTATATGATTGGATCGACACGAAGAAACCTGGGGCATTCATGTAAGCGCCAGTGTGCGAAAAGGCTGTCGAACCAACTTGAGAACGTAAGATAGATCTGAAACCCGGGTTTTGGCGGGTGTACCAGAGACAGCGAAGGACGAAAAGCGTGGAATAAGAGACACCATCTCACTGACACCATCGGATGAGTACAAAGTCACGCGCACGAGAAACAGGACTAAGACACGCACGAAGCCTTCCCTCCCCCAACCATTTGGACCTTCGAATAAAAATCAGTTGACTTGTCGTATTGAGCGGGGCTACCAAACCTCATCCATGATAACACGATACCACTCGCATACAACCAAGGGGCTTATTGGACGTTTATCTCTGGAGTATTCCGCAGTCTGACGTACTGGTCGCACAGGCGGGGCACGTGCAACATTCAAATCACTCCGCAAAATGTCGTATGTTGTGACGCACACGTCGAAGTCATTGATGTAAGCTGGCCAACTCTCGAGAATTGACATGTCGGCGCTTTCAGGCTCAGTTGAGCCTAAATCGTTAGCCTTTCCTTCCCTAGCCCACTTGGAAACCACTTTTTGAGGAGTTTTCGTTCCAATTGAAAGGTTTCTCCACCCTGGATAGACTAAAACCTTGAGGGATGGAGCGTGCCGGGAGAGCTCGTCTATCCATTGCTGAGATAAAGAGTTGGGAGTGATGATGAGAGTCGTCTACAGCTGGCGTTAAGATCTCCAAGCCCAGTGAAAGGACGAGACGTACCCTGATATCCTTTATAGGCATTCTTCCCTCGAAATTCCATCGGGCATCAGTCGGATTTCTTCCGAGGCCGGGGTTGAGAAGGATGAGCGCGATACACTCCACCGTCTTTCCCAAGCCAGGCTCTTCCGCCACGATACCACCACGGACGACGAGTGGGTGCGGACGGTCAGGCGTTAGAGTTTCTGTGAGGCGGTGATAATACCAGTTCAGTGGTTCGTCTCCTCGTTGTACGCTGACGCGTCGCCATAGGACAGGGAGCTCCATCGAGTCTGCATCCCTGGAAACTAGTTGGCCATCGGGCCCAGGTGTTTTCCCCTCGCGCTCGAGCATCCACTTAACAGTGCGTTTCTGGAAAGGAAGGAGCGCGGGAATAAGTGCTGTGGGTTGTAGAAACTTGTCGACTGTCTCGCAGAGAACGGCTTGGGCAGGCTGTACCACAGCATACAGGAATGAAACGTCAACTCTTCCATGGAAGGAGGAAAATAACATTTCTGGAAGGGAATGAGGAAACGCGAGATGTAGAAGGCCACGCCTTGCAGTCTCCAGTTCAATACGATTCTGCGCTTTGCGAGAACTCGTGAACGGTTGAAAAATGGAAGGAACGCGGAACAAGAGTGTCACGTCTACGACCAGGTGGAATGGCAAAGTCCGCCATGACTCGTCCCATAAAGTGAGGGGCAAAATAATCAAGCGAAGACAAGCTGCCACTTCTACGACAGATTGATGAGAATTGAGCTGCTTAAGCGCATCAACCCAAGAGAAGAGATTCCCTTCCTCCGTCCCAATACTCTCAGCATATAGTGGAGGGATGAAGAATACGTCGCGGAAATCAGGCCAATTCTCTTCCGGATGCGAAAGCTTGGCATTGACGGTTCCCCCGTGCTTCCCGTGACTATTGATGAGAACGTCGCCGCAATCGAGGGTTATGGGTTCGGCAGGATTTGCGTAGCGATCCCTCAGATAAAATATGAGAGATTCCTCCAAGGAAGTGAGGCCTTCACATTCTGCCTCGTTATCGGAAATAAGTTGGACGTCGTCAGGACCATCCTCCGGACCTGCTTTGGAGTATCGCAATTTGAACTCATGACGGAGTACAGGAATGGTCTCATAGGGATTGCAGGATGTACTGGGCTGATCCGTTCCGAAATTTCGCCGTTTTGTACAGTCGGGACGCAAGAGCATACAGGGACGCTTCTGTCCTGTGGCTGTAGTTGACTCAGCACCATAGTCATCTTCCAAGAGGGCACGCAAAAGGTCCAAAATTAGTTTGAAATTGAGTGTGAGACGTCCAGATACACCGGAATGAGTCCTCTCTCTCGTCCTGTAAGAAAGTTGATGTGAAGAAACTGAGGAACGCATGCTTTCTGTAAGATCCGAGGGTAGATGACGGAAAAGAAAGAGAACTCGGAGACCACTCGAGTCTGACGCGCGACGCGGTTTACGGTCACGAGAATGACTCACCCGAATTCCCACGCATTGTGCCAGGGGTTCGGCGAGTCGCGAGTCGCTTAGCTCGGCTTGACGATGTCCCGTCTCATTGTCAAAAATTTACCGCCATACGTTACTCCTGCGCTACTGAAGGAACATTTCTCTCAATCAAAAGGGCCAGGAGGTACAATTACGGATGTCAAGGTTGCCCTTAAGCAGGACGGCACGGCACGGAGATTTGGGTTTGTCGGTTTCAAGACAGATGAGGATGCTTTAAAGGCTAAGGAATGGTACGATAAAACATTCATCGACTCGACTCGGGTGAGGGTTGAAGTTATCGATGTGAGTATTCCTTATAGCTCACACAGCGCTGCAAGTCAATCGTTCACTAGGGTGCTAGCGCAGTACCCGCACCTCGGCCAAACAAGCGACCCCGTCTGGATTCTTCGCCCACCGAGCGCGATACCGGCTCTACTTCCAACAAAAAAAAGGCCCACAGTCGTAAATCGGATGCCCCTCCAACAAAAGTTAAAGGGAACGACGCTAGTTTCGAAGAGTTCATGGAGGTCATGCTACCCAAGGCTAACAAAATCGCCCCGGGGATAAATCACCCCACCGCACCTCCACTGAAAAAGGGCAAGACACCAGTCACTAATGGAGAGTCAGAGGATCCACAGGAGACGGTGGATCAGCAAGGCCTCACAGACATGGAATGGATGCGGCAACGAATGAGAGGAGGTGTTGAGGACCCCACAAGTTCAGAGAAACCTTTCGAACAATCAGACAGCGAAGATCAAGCCGAGAAAGTCCCGGACGATGATGATCCAACCGTGAAGACAATACTTCATACAGCAAGGTTGTTTGTTCGAAATCTTACTTTCACCTGTACCGAAGACGAATTACGTGGGTTGTTCCAACCATTTGGAGCGTTATCTCAGGTGAGCAGACCCTATATACTAGGATGGGCCCAGCACAGAGGGTGGTGGGGAATTCTGGAGTGCTCTGCGTATTGTCGAGCTTCTTTTCAAAGCTGTCTATCATTGGTCACCATCCGTACTGACGGTCGTCTTGCAGGTGTGTCAAGGCCCAGTTTCACCTCTGCTTTACTCATCGAGAAGCTATTAATGGTCAACGTATTCAGGTGAGTAACTTTATTCCTCCCGTGGACTGCATTCTCCTTGGGATGAGAACTAGCATAGGGACAGCAGACCCTTCGCGGAATGTTGATTATGCTGGGAAATCAAAGATAGTAGATACTGACGACTCTTCCACTTTTCGTGTTTCCCCTTAAGGATACATTCTGACAAACACACTCTAGATACACATTCCAGTTGACTCTGTGACCAAAGAGTCCAAGGGTCTCGCGTTCGTCACGTTCGCACAATCCCAAGATGCCTTGGTGGCCTTTCGGGCCCTAGACAAGAGGCCTTTTCAAGGTCGACTGTTGCACATAATCGGTGCGGTCGATAAGCGAGATGGCGCGGCAATTACGGAGGGCACAGGCAAGCCAAAAACAATAAAAGAGCAACGCAACGAAAAGCGCAAAGCGGCTGCGGGTAAAGAATTCAATTGGACCATGCTGTATATGAACGTTCGTAGGTGTCGCTGATTGTGATCTTACAACGTTGCTGAGCATTCGCTTGCAGAGCGATGCCGTTCTAACGTCCGTGGCCGATCGGATGAATGTATCCAAATCCGACATTCTCGATCCAGAGGTGTCCGACGCTGCTGTCAAGCTCGCCCTTGCAGAGACACATATCATTCAAGAGACGAAAACATATTTGGAGACCCATGGCGTCATTCTTTCTGCCTTTTCCAGTCGGAGGCGCTCCGAAACGGTCATCCTGGTCAAGAACATTCCATATGGAACGACGGCGGAGCAATTGCGCGAAATTTTTGGCGCCCATGGCGAGCTGCAACGTGTACTGGTTCCGCCTGCTGGAACGTTGGCAGTAATAGAGTTCGTACACGCGGACGACGCTCATAGGGCCTTCCGCGCTGTCGCTTATCGCCGACTAGGCAACTCTGTCATCTACCTGGAGAAGGGACCCCTGGGGATGTTCCAGTCCACTTCTTCGGTGCCCCAAATAGCGAGCGACGTTGCACCCGTCACCATCGGAGATACGGACGTGGGGGAAGACGCCGACGTGGATACCACCAGCGGTAAGACGCTATTCGTGAAAAATCTCGCTTTTGCGACCCCGACAGAGCGCTTTACGAACGCGTTCCGCCACCTCCCCGGCTTTGCCTTTGCCCGCATGCAGACGAAGCCAGATCCGAAGCGTCCTGGTGCGCGTCTGAGTATGGGGTTCGGATTTGTTGGGTTCCGGACTGCAGACGCGGCGCGAAGAGCGCTCAAAGGCATGCATGGATACGTTCTCGACGGACACACGCTAAGCGTCAAGTTTGCTGGACGTGGTGCGGAGGAGCAGGACGAAGAAAAGCAAGGTGGAAGAGAGAAGGCCAAAACGACGAAGATGCTGGTGAAGAACGTGCCGTTTGAGGTGACACGCAAGGATATCCAAGAGCTCTTCGGGTGCGTAGCCCTAGCCCGTCTTGCGCGACTAGGCAGTTGGGACTCATCGTTGGTCTATGTTTCAGTGCATACGGCAAACTCAAATCTGTCCGCCTGCCTAAACGCTTTGACCGTCGCTCGCGCGGCTTTGCGTTCCTCGAGTTTGTCACACGACACGAAGCAGAAAATGCGTACAACGCGCTCAAGCACACGCACTTACTCGGGCGCCATCTTGTGCTCGAGTGGGCGCATGAAGGCGATGTGAATATCGATGAACTACGAAGAAAGGCTGGTGTCGGTTTTGGTGATGGCACAGATATGCCTGGGAAGAAAAGGAAGCTTGTTTTGGACGAGGATGGCGATGGGGGAGAGGATGACGTCTAGTTCTCTTCTACACTCACACGACTTTATCTTTTGACGTCAGAGAACCTCCACCTTTGTCTTTTCATATAGTATGTACCAATCAAATTATACAGGCCTGAGGTAACCCTACGTCTCGACCGCCTCAACCACGCGCTCCTTCTCTCTTTTCTCTCTTCTTCGTTTTACATCCCAATTATACACACGCGCGGTGTTTACCTCCATCACGGTCATCTGTTCGCGGATGAACTCGAGATCCTCGATCGTGTTGCTCAGACTCGTGTCTGCCGCTCCGAGTTTGGACTTGAGGAGTTCTATTGCCGCGGGTATTTTGTACGATAACATAACGTTCGCCTGCGTAAATAAAAAATAAAAATGG
The DNA here is from genome assembly GCA_025766275.1 of Lactarius indigo. NCBI lineage: Eukaryota > Fungi > Basidiomycota > Agaricomycetes > Russulales > Russulaceae > Lactarius > Lactarius indigo. Next base: position 724,950 of record JAFKAC010000020.1, on the reverse strand, counting down.
AAATCGGAGTGAGTGAGTTCTGGGAAAGAGACAGTACCCCAAGCCACAAGAACACCGTGTCCGTTTCTTCGAGCTCGGCCTCCGCGTAGAGCGTGTCGGCCAGTTCAAACGTTGTTCTGATCGGCGCGGGCTTTTTGCTCTCATCGCCACCATTTTCGCCCTCAAGATCGTCCTCAAGATCGTCATCAGCATCATCCTCCTCCCCCTCCGTCGACGCTTTTTTACCCTCCTGGAGAAATGGAGAGTCAATCGTTGGAGGAAGAACGAATGGATAAGCGCACCCGTCGATCGCGTAAAAACTCGACCATGCTCAGCGTCTTTTTGATCTCTGGGATCTTCTCTTCGAGCCCACGTCTCCGCTGTGTCAGGTTGCTGTCCATGTAGCGATATTTCCTGCGATGCAGAAAAAAAACAATTGCCACACGGAATGAGAGCAAGAAAGGAGCATCGAAAGGCGTGATACACGCACGCTAGGACGTCTTGGAACGCGGCCAGTACCCGTTCGACAGCCGCATCGGGACCGCCTACATACTCCTCTACGTCGTTCTGCGGAAAGGCGAAAAGGTTGATCAGGGGTGCTTGGGGCGACGTAGGCAGACGAACGCACGATGAAGAGAGCTTTTGGGATCCCACGAGGGTTCTTTTCATCTTGTTGAATGATGTTCGCCGGCGTTGTTGAGGCTGACATTGCTGTACAAATCAATGGAGCGTGGTGACAGCAGATCTAATCTCGAAGATCGGCAAATTCCACCGTAATAACGTATTGCTCCCGCTAGGTACGACATTGGCCGCGTCCGAGTCGCACTTTCTGTCTCATTTGTGCGCTGGAAAGCTGCAGGCGTCCATCATTGGTAATACAGTTCCATTACAAGGGTACAGAGTGTCCATCGGGAAATTATATTATACAGTATATCATAGTAGGACGTCAAGTCCAAGCCGCACATAAAAGATCAAAGACCAAAAAATCCGGGTATCGCATCACGCAAGTGGGTCCGAGTCATCTCCAAAAAGCTCTCATACGAGCAGAAGCAGTCCATGCAAAGCCCATCCCATGCCTTCTCATCAGCGACCTCTGCCCACTGCCAGTACATCGCGCGCAAGGTCCACGCGCCACCAAGTAGCGTCTTCCAACGCTCGCGGATGCACGCCCGACACCCCGCGCAACAACCAAGCGCTTGCGCACGCTGTAGTGCGTTCGCAAAGAATGCGTCGAGACGCGCGGCGCCGACAATGAGGCGTCGTTGATCGACCGGCTCGCTCAGTCTCCCGGGGAGCACGCGCCCTCCTGAATGTGTGTAATCCACGGCGAGGGAATAAAAGATAGCCGGGAGGATCTCGGGCAAGTCACATTGCCGTGCGAGCGCCACAGCGTCTAGTTTGGGTGACGGTTGTGATATGACGTTAGCCATGAAGCAAGAGCGTAATCAAGTGATGTTTCACGTACCCGCACGGTGAGGAGAGAACGCGCGCGTGTCCATGGTCTCGAGGCTCGCGGGCAATGGCCAGAGTTCGTGGAGCTTTGCGATAGTACATGTGCGCACCTTCGGAATCTCGTATTTGGTAGCGAGGCGAAGTATGCTGGCAAGCATGTCATAGGTCGGCTCGTCTTTCTCCCAGAAATTGCCACTAAGAGACGCCGACACGGAAGTTCCGGTTGATTAGTATCCTTTTTTTCCGAAAGGAACGAAATGTTGGTACTTACTGGGAGTCATCCAGGCATTGGAGTAGTACCATCCAATCTTCTGGCTCATCCGTCACATGGACGACCGTGCAATCTTCGAATGATTCCTCTGGGCTCGGATGCGCAAAGGTGAACATATCTCGAAAGACTTCAGAGCAGAACAACGTTGCACGCCTGAGCCTGAATACGTGGTCCTTCACGATAAGGAGGAGGTCGCCATCGTCATACCAGAATGGTTTGTATGAGGGGCAGACGAGGCCGAGGTATGGTGAACGACGGAGGATGCTGCGAGAAGAAGGCATATCGTTTGGATGTAGGCAGGTAAAGAAGTCAAAGGTGAACGGATGTTGAGGAAAGAAAGAGAACGCTTTTTAAAGAGACAGTGCTACCAGTGACATGAAGCATCTGATTTTCATGGAAGACCTGACCTGGTCACATTTGTTTAATATTACACACAGCTTCTTCATCCCGCCTCCTTTCCTGAGAGACTCAAAGAGGTCATGTGAGAAGCAAGAGCACAGGCTCCGAGCTGGGATCCGAGAGGGACGGTCTAAGATGCCGTCATGAACGGGTTGCTATATATGGGCTGTCATTCAGCCTTTGCATGGACGCGACTGGCAACTCACATCACGAGACCCCGAAAAGCGGTACACATCAGAGTCATGGCGACCCCTCGTGATGTTGCACACCGCATCCATCACCACTTGCTCGTGATATTCACCCCCGACCTGTCATGCCACCCAACACGTACACCTGGATTTCTGCCTGGTTCCTGCTCTCCACGCCAGTTGTCTTATGGGATGCCTTCTATTGTCTGATGAGGTATGAACTAAACTATATCTGTCACCATCGGGGCCTGACGGCCTGATCGCTCGTCATCGAAGGCCGCGCTCGATGGTCGGAGGCGACCTGCATTGGATCTGGGAACCGTATGGGTTGTATCAGGAGATTGATTACGTGCGTCGCATCTCTTCAACTGAGTGCGGGGTACGGGTGCTAACTGTGACCGTAACATTTGGGCTGGTGGAAGACAGATCTACGGCATCAAGGCTCTGCAAGAAAACGATGGATTCACCAACGCTCAATGTAGGTTTTCGACCGTCGCTCAACCGCGAGGTGCTGACTTTGTCGTCGTCGTCTGGATGCAGCCTTTCTAAATCTCATCGAAACTGCGCTCAACCTCCTTTACGTTTACCTTGCGCACGTCGCCAAGTATCCGGCTGCTTCTCTTGTCGGATTTGCAAGCGCGACGATGACGTTGTCTAAAACGGTACTATATTGGGCTCAGGAATATTACTGCAATTATTGTGCAACTGGTCACAACGATCTCAAGACGTGGATCGTCTATTACATAATTCCTAGTGGGTGAGTCACATATTAGCTTCCTCAATAGAAGGGCAGCCAGCTAACAACCTTGACAATCGCCAGGTTTTGGATTGTCGTGCCAACCTTGATCGTATTCAAGCTTGGAAAGGACATATCCTCGTCGATCGACGTGGCAGCACGGGAATTAGGGAAGAGAGCGAAAGCCAAGGAACAGTAATGAGGGGAGCTCGGATACCGATTGATTGGGTTCATGTTTCGCGCCCGCGGATTGTTCGGAAATTCGTGGCGAATTGTCACCATAAATCCAGAAATGAGTCTAGCCTAGCCTAGCCTGGCTTTGGACTTCCAAGAGGGTGCCTTGTCAGTGATCTTTTGCTGGCATTATCGACTTCGGCCTGAAGAAGTTGCATACATATGGTAAGAAAAACTTCGGTGGTGGTGACCGAAGACCTTAAACAAGCAAGTGGCGGAAACAGCTCCTCTCCAAATAGATATAGGTATGATCAGATAGCGTTGTGCGGCGGCGGCAACACCGAAGGATCGAGCGCTCGTCAAGTAAAGATGCTGAGAACTAGGCGCGGGAAGTTTCGGAACGAACGAATCGCGAACCGACTAGACTGGCCGTGGCGAGGAAAAAAGGAGATAAAAACGTAAAGGAAATGCAGGAAAGAACAGTGGGTACGGAGTAAGGAAACGTTCTCCATTCAACGGTGATTCTCGACTCGAATCCGATACGACTGACGTCACATCGACAGCGCATATAAGTCCCACCGTTCTTTCTCTACTTTTTGTTCGTCGTGACCCCTTTCCTATCCTATTCATCGCCGTCCTACTCGAGCTCGGCTGCTCCTTCGACCATGACTTCTACATTTGAAGTTGGCACTATAGGCAAACCCCCCCTCGCTGGTCCCCGTGCGAAGAGGAGGCACGTTCGCTCTCTCACAGGTAGTCATTACCTCCATATCCCGTCCTTTGAACCAACGAGGGGTACAACCCCGGCACTTTCTTACAGGTGACTTCCCCGAAGTCGACGAGAAAGGTCAAGAAAAATGGCCGAGGGGTGACGAGAAGTCCTGGAAAGCTGCCCTGCGCGACATCCACGCGGGTAACCCCTTCCGCTCTACTGCTTGTATCGTTCACCGTGCGACTGATACCACCACAGAGGTACCTGCGATCACAAAATCTGTCGTGAACCATGTTCAGACATCACTTGGTCGGGCTCCTTATAATATCGATGACTTTGGCGCCTATCAGGCTGCGGCTCTGTCCGTTCGTGATAACCTAATCGTCAGTCCTACCTTCGCATTGGGTCCCAGGATTGTGGCTCGAATCTCTCTCTAAATACGCAATTCCCGACGTCCACATCCTTTTTGTTCTTACCCAGATCCTATTCGTCGTTTCACTCACGTAGCTCTTTTGTCCTGACCGTCGCACCATGCACTATACGCGATTCTTGATGCGTTTGAAGCTGACATTCCTTAACCCAGGTGAATTGGAACGCGACCCAAGTCGAATACACGCGCAAGTCTCCTAAGCGCGCCTACTACCTCTCCCTCGAGTTCCTTATGGGTCGTACCCTCTCCAATGCCCTTCTTAACCTTGGTCTTCTCGACAACTATTCTTCTTCCCTCTCCTCTCTTGGTTTCGGCCTTGAGGATGTCCTCGTACAGGAGCGCGACGCCGCACTCGGCAATGGCGGCCTCGGTCGCCTCGCTGCATGCTATCTGGACTCGTCTGCAACACAGGAGTTGCCCGTGTGGGGTTATGGCCTACGTTACAAGTACGGCATCTTCCAACAGCTCATTAAGAGCGACGACGGCACACAACTCGAAGCGCCGGATCCCTGGCTCGATCACCAAAACCCATGGGAGCTTCCACGTCTTGATGTGACCTACGAGGTCAGATTTTATGGGCATGCCCAGCGATGGAGCGAGGGCACTGGTCGTGCGACGTGGAGCGGTGGACAGGAGGTGCTTGCCGTTGCATATGACGTCATGATTCCCGGCTACGGTACCAAGAGCACAAATAACCTCCGCCTCTGGGAGAGCAAGCCAAAGCGTGGGTTCGACCTTCAGAGCTTCAACGGTACGTCGATGCCCGTGTTTCAATGCTTGATGCATTGCGCTATAATTTATCGCCGTAGCCGGCAATTATGAACGCGCGGTGGAGGCATCTAACTCAGCAGCCGCAATCACATCCGTGCTCTATCCGAACGACCATACTTCGTGTATGCTATACCCTATGTTCTGCGTTGTACAGGCACTGACAGGTGATAGTTGGGAAGGAGCTGCGCCTCAAGCAACAGTATTTCTGGACCGCTGCGAGTCTTGCGGATATGATGCGTCGCTTCAAGAATCTCGAGAAACCTATCTCGGAATTTGCAGAATGTATGCCGTTTATTCGTGCTTAAGGTGAACTCGTATCACTGATGATTTCGCACGTACAGATAACGCAATCCAGCTCAATGATGTGGGCACCTGATGATTTTTGATGAGATGTACCCTCTGACGACGAATAGACTCATCCAACATTGGCCATCGTCGAGCTTATGCGAATCCTTCTCGACGAAGAAGAACTTACCTGGGATAACGCATGGTCGATCGTGACCAACACGTTCTTTTTCACAAATCACACAGTACTTCCTGTGCGTCTTGCCATGTTGGCCCTCCCCTTCAGGCAGGAGCTAACTGTAGTGCAGGAGGCTCTTGAGAAGTGGCCGGTTTCGCTCATGGAGCATCTTCTCCCAAGGCACATGCAAATTATTTTTGACATAGTGGGTCACTTTTATTTCGTATAAGACTTCTTCTAACGTTACAACTCCAAAGAACATGTGCGTTCATTAACCTCTATTAGAATATCATCTAACAGCAAGCACCTGTGCAAAGGCTCTTCCTTCAATGTATGCACATCATTGTTTGCTCCCTACACGTGCTTATTTCCTTACTAGCTGTCGAGAAGAAGTTCCCCGGAGATCGTGATAGACTTTCACGTTTGTCGCTCATAGAAGGTCTCTCTCGTCACTTGTTTTGGTATCATCGTGAGTAACATACAACCGCGTAGAGGGCTTCCCCAAGCAGGTCCGCATGGCCAATCTCGCTGTCGTCGGCAGCAAGAAGGTCAACGGCGTCGCTGAGCTCCACTCCGACCTGGTGAAGAAAAACCTCTTCCCAGATTTTGTCGAGTTCTATGGGAAAAGCAAATTTGGAAATGTCACAAACGGAAGTACGTGGCACGTTGACATAACATAGATGGCCCAATGACTAACCTGTATCTCTTTAGTTACGCCCCGGAGGTGGCTCGACCAGGTACTCTTCTAGCTCATATACCTGTTCGTTCCGTTCTTGATTACAACGACCTGATGTACAGTGCAACCCGGCGCTGTCGGCCCTCATCACGGAGACGCTCAAGCTTGATCGTGTTGTATGGCTGAAGGATTTGACCAAGCTTGAGGGATTACTCGCACATGCCGACGACCCGAAGTTCCAAGATCGCTGGGCAGCCGTTAAGCATCAGAACAAGGAGCGCCTTGCGTTGTTTGTGGAACGTCAGCTAGGCGTCAAGGTTGACGCCGACGCTATGTTTGACGTCCAGATCAAGCGACTACATGAGTACAAGCGCCAAACACTCAATATCCTCGGTGTTATTCACGTATGTGTCTCACATTCTGAGGAGGCAGGAAGGTTTTTATACACCATGCGCAGAGGTACCTGTTGATCAAGAATATGACCCCAGAGGAGCGCAAGAAAGTCGTAAAAAAGGTAGTGTTCTTTGCTGGAAAAGCCGCCCCTGGATGTGTGTCTCTTTCTTTCTTGTCCACCTAGCCGTCTGTTGATCGTTGGTTATTCAGATTACATTGCCAAGCTCGTGAGTGACGCTCGACCGTGCCTCCGACGAGCAGCGGATTCATGACCTTGCAGACGATTCGACTCATCGTGAATGTCGCCCGAGTCATAAACTCCGACCTGGACACGAACAAATATCTCTCACTTTTCTTCCTGCCGGACTATTCCGTTTCTCTTGCCGAAATTCTCATCCCAGCCTCGGACATCTCGCAACATATCTCAACAGCCGGTACAGAGGCATCCGGTACATCTAACATGAAGTTCTGCCTCAATGGTGGACTGCTTGTCGGCACTGTTGATGGCGCGAATATCGAGATCGCCGAAGAAGTCGGTGAGGATAATGTCTGTGAGTTGCCTTCTCATATGGTTGCCCGTCTCAGTTGTCGGTACTAATTTTGTATGTATAGTCTTCTTTGGGCATCTCACGCCCGATGTAGAGGATTTGCGGTATCAGCACACATATCACCCAATCCCAGTTGAACAGAAATGCCCAGCACTTGCACATGTACTCAACACTGTCTCGTCTGGAATATTTGGCGGCGATGGCGTGTACGAGCCGTGAGTATTCCCTAAACTCATGCACAAGGATCGCGTTGACACGGTGTCACGAACAGGTTACTCAATACCGTTCGCCAAGGCGATTTCTACATCTTGACAGACGATTTCGACGCATGTAAGAATTAACATGACAATGTCGTATGAGTAGGTGCAATAACTGATTATTCATCTACACAGACATTCGCTCGCTGGAGATGGTCGACGAGGCATACGCGGACCGTGCTGAGTGGATTAAGAAGAGCATCCGGACGACAGCCAAGGTGAGTCTGTACTACTGCAGGTGAAAAGGTTGATCTAACCACACGGGGATAGATGGGCAAGTTCAGCTCTGATCGTGCCATCCAAGATTATGCGCAGGAATACTGGAACATCGAGAGTATCAAGCTGTAAAGTAAAGAAAATGTCGATCTGAACGTGCTAGATAACTGTACAGTGATAGAATCTTATGGACTCTTTATATCTGGTATCCTTATGTGCTCACCAGAAAGTGTTTGTGGCCTAACGTGATCTCGGAGATACACAACAATAAATCGCTTCAGCTTGCCTTGTTTAACAACCTTCTGCGCACGCACGGGCGGAAATGAAAGGACACTAGGGTTGGGACTCAACAACGGTACAAAGGTGGTCGCATAATGAGGAAGAGTAGGACAGAGGGTGCCGATGAAGTAAGAGAAGGAAGTGTTTGAAAGTTGAGAAGGAATTGTTGAATAGAGTGAGTGGAATCGCGAAGAACAGTAAAAAACACAACGCGGATGTGGACTAGTAGGATAATGCAAGGGGCCGCGAGAAAGGCGCGGAGAAGTAATAGGTGAGGCAAGACAACTTGTGTAGGGCAGTGTGTGGTGTGCATATGCGCTTGTGACAACAACTGATGCAAGGGGAAGGTATATACAAATATCTGCTTCCGTACGAAATACAAGGGCCTGTTGAAAAGAGAGAGAGGGACAAATCAAGAAGAAAAGTATATGTGAGGTGTCATATCGGCCAACTGGGTATATGGAGGGAGGTCAGCGACAAGCTTGGCTACGCAGCGCCGTCCAACTTTTCATCAGGGACGGCGGGGTCAAGCTCGGTCTCAAGTTTCTGTTCGGGTTCGTGTCCTTGTTACAATGATCGACGTAAGAACCAAAGAGATGCTCATGGCAGAACAAAAGACTTCGCCTTACCAGTCCCATTAGACACTGGCGCCTCAATGGGGGCGTCTACTTCTGGAGTGGTAACGATCTCTGCACCGGGTACACTTTCGGATTCTTGCATGACTGGCACCTCTTCTGTGGCTGGCGGGACCTCTCCGTCGACGTGAGATACAGGCTCCTGCACCACCTGCTCCGTCACTTGAACTTGAAGTTGTTCTTCAACAACGGTCTCGGGTTGATCGGACACATGCTCTTCGGCAGGTGGAGCTTGTTCTTCTGTCGAACGTGCTGCGGACCCTTTCTGGGAAAGTGGTTGCTCCTCGGCGTCCGGTGTAAGGGGTGAAGCCTCGGGTACACTCTCCTCGGGAACGGGCTCTCCTGACACCGGGGCTGGGGTTTCCGCAGGCCTGTCAGCTGCAAGGGGTAAATTGGTGGTAAGAGTAGATTCCTCAATTGCGGGCGCCGGTATTTCGATCGTAGCGAGCGTGGATTGCTTAGTGATAGTAGATCCCTCAACCACCGGTTCCGATGTTTCTGCTGAGTGTTCGACAACAGCAGGTACGGCCTCCTCAGGGACCGGTGTCGGTTTTTCGGGTACAGGTGCTAGGATCTCGACAACGGATGATACAGACTGTTCAAGAGTGGGAGCAGGCTCATCGGCCACCGGCGCTGGGACTTCGGAAGGGGTGTCAGCGGCCATGGGAGGAGGGTCCTCAGCCATGGGCGCTACGTCCACGTTTGGGATAGTTTCGGCGGTAACGGGTGCGGTCTCCTCTGGAACTGGGGGAGTAGATTCTTCTGCCGCCGGTGATGCGGTATCTGAGGATGTTTCTGCGGCATCGTCAATGGGTTCCGAGGAGGCCTCTGTGACTGGCGGTGGAGCCTCTGCGTGAGAGGCCGTTTCCAGGGCGGAGGCAAGTTCCGATAGCTCAGGTGCATGGATATGGACAGGAGCCTCAATGACAGTGGGGATTGGCTCGGCTCCGACTGCCAGGGTCTCTGCTGGAGTATCTGCATTAGACGCCGCCTCGGTGGCAAGAGTCTGTTCCTCGACTACAGGTACCGGGGTTTCGGTAGTGGGCTCCACAGGGAGAACCGCTTGTGGAGTAAGGTTGGGTTCCTCGACTACATGTGTTAGGTTCTCTGTGTGGGTGTCTGTAACAGATGCGGTCTCCTCAGTTACTGGAGTTGGTTCCTCGGGCTCTGCAGCAATGGGTGCAGCTGGTTGAAAAACGTGGTCGGGTTCTTCAGCCGTTGGTGCCCGGATCTCTGCGGGGGTCTCAGCAGCGTGCGCAGCCTCGTCAGTGACGGGAATTATTTGTTCGACCTGAGATACTGGGGTATCAACAGGAACCTTAACTACAGGAATTGCTTCTTCCGCAAGAGGAGCTTCCTCCCTAACAAGCGCCGGTGTCTCTAAGGGGGTGGTCGCAGCTTGTATGACTTCCTCATTGACGGGAACTAGATGCTCCGCCGTGGGTTCCGGAATTCCGACAAGAGCACCAGCATCCGCAGGGATGGAGACTTGAGAAACAGGAGTAGGTTCATCGGTTGTTGCAGCCTGGGTCTCTACGATAGTCCCTGAAGAGAGGGTAGCTGCCTCAGCAGCAGGATTTGGCCCCTCGATCGCGGCTACAGGAATTCCAATAGGGGCCTCTTCACCTACAGAAGCAGACGCTTGGGGGGTGGTGTCGAGTTCCCCGGTCTCAGGTGGGGACTCTACTGGGATTTCGGCGACAGGAGTAACCTCTTCAGCGACATGAATTGGTTCATCGGCCGTTGTTTCGACAGGGATCTCCGCAGTGAAGGCATCTGTTTGAGGAGCGGGCTTGGGTTCGTCGATGTCAGGTGTTAGAGTCTCGATCAGCGTCTCTGCAGCAGGCCCCGCCTCAATAACGAGTATAGGTTCCTTCTCTGCAGGGGCGGGGATCGAAGTTTCGGTGGTACCGTCTGCAGTTGCAGGGGCGACAGTCGTCTGGGACGAGGGTAAGGGCTCCTCGGCCGTAGGTGCTGGTGTTTCTACAAGGATATCTGCAGTAGGGGTGGTCGCATCGGCGGTGGGGGCAGGCCCTACCACAAGTGTGGGTACCTCAGTTGAAGCACCTGTGTTGACAGTGGGGTCCACAGTAAAGAGGTCAGGCTTTTCAGCCCCGGGTGGTGTGTTAATCTTGACAGCGGTGGGAAGCATGGACTCCTCGACAACGGGAACTGCTTCAGGCGCGGGTGCCGCGGTTTCTTCGACAAGGGACTCAAGCTCGCTCGTAGTAGCCAATTGCTCTTCGACGTCGTCTACTTTAGGTGTTACCACAAATTCCTCAACGGCAGGCTGACTGACAACCGGTTCGTCTATCTGTGCTATCGCGGACCCGACAGACGCGTCGGTGGTGGTCGGTTCCTCAATAGCGTGCTGTGCAGAACCATTCGTATGCGGAGGCTCCCCAGAATCACGAACAACATCAGGCCCGGTCTCCGGTCCCGCTGTTGAAGACTCAAACTCGGGCTTCGTCACAAGCTCTGGAGCTTCGGGTGTTGGTTTGAGGATGTTACTTTCCACACTTGCTTCGGCGACGGGGAGGTCTGTAAGGGCTGTCAGCCAAAAATATCAGAACGCGCATAACTGACTGGGATCGTACTCTCAGCGATACCCACTACGACGGGAGGAACATCAACTCCGTCCTTATCTGAAGCCGAAGGTTCGTTGACGGGGGCCAATGGCGCCTCTAAAACAGAGGTAGGTTGCTCAGCATCGGCAGCAGAGGGAGCTTCCCCAGCCACAGGAGTAGATGCTTTGACCTTAGGTTGCTGCGCAGCTTGGGATTCCTCACGGACGCTTACATCGGTTTGTTCCTGGGCGGTGTCCGTTGTCGTTCCCGCAGACAGGTCTTCGATATTGGCGGGAGAAGCGGTTGTACTACTAGGTGCAATAGGTCCCGCCTCACCTACGTTAGAAGCGACAGCCACCTCGAACGTTGATGTAACAGGTTCCGAAACATCAGAAGCGGGCACGGTCTTGAGTGCAGAAATCGGCTGGTCCTCAGTAACAGCGGAAACGGGTCCTAGGGTAGATGGAATAGCGGACTTGGGTTCCTCCGCAACGGAAGCGAATTCAGCGACCGGATCGGTCACGTCTGGGGTGATTGCGACTGGGTCCTCGACTGTAGGTTCGGGAGTCTCCGCTGGGCCCGTTGCTAAAGTGACAACCACCCCATCAACGGCACCATTGGCGGGGCTATCGACGAAAGTAGGATCTGAGGATGCGAGGGCCGCAGTTGTCTCGGTGGTTCGAGACTCTTCCACAAGCGGCACTGCAGATGGTTCTGATGTAGATGACTCTTCAGCGACAGATGTGAGCACCGTACGTGCAAAAGCCTCGTCGTAAGAGGGGGCTGCCTCAGCTACGGGAATAGACTCGGATTGCGGGATCGGGCCTTCACTGATACCGGCAATATAAGGTATGGAAGGGACAGACTCGAGTGCGGGCTGCACGATTTTCGCCTCCGGGATTGGGGACTCGGTTTCATTTGCAGCGGGTTCATCTGCCGTAGCAGAGTGCACGCCACCATTACTGACAAGACCAGTCTCGGGATCAGGTGTGCGTTGCACTTCGATGCGGCTATCTTGCGTATGGTCAATCTGAGGCGTGTCAGCGGTCGTGGGTTGGTCTCTCACGGGCTCATCAACCTTTGTAATGCCAGCGGATACAGATAGGGTAGTCTCGTCAACCAAAGCCGGAGGAGCACCTTCTGTGGGAACAGCTGAGGGGATCTCTTCATCAGCCGCCACTGCTGGGGCGGCAGCGGCAACGACCGCGACAGCACCGGCAGTCGCAGCAGCCAATGCCACATCTCCGTCTACCCGGTCCTTTTCTCCAGCGTCACTCTCCTTTGGTTTGTCTAAATCAACCGCCGCGTCCTGCGTCCCTTTCACGGTTTCTCCCAATTCGCCCACCTCAGGAAGCCGAGGCGACGTCTCCTTTGGGCTCTTTGGGTCACTGCTACTCCCTGTGAAGAGCCCAAAACGCATTTTCGGCGAGAAGGAAAACGCGGCACTGAGACGCGAGGTCTCAGCACGGAGAGATGGACGAGGTGACGAAGCACGAGGGCGGGGAGGCGTGGTAGGTGCCTCGATTTCCTCTTTAGGAGGGTGCGCAGGGGCGTGGCGCACGAATCGTTGCTCAATGATGAGCCACGTGGGAGTTGGAGTTGAGGAAGCGAGAACGGAAGGGAGCGGCTTGAGCTGGCAAAGGACGAAGCGCAGCCAAGGTTTCGAAATGGGATCGAACAGCGCATCGGCCCAGAAGTCAACAAAGGCTTCATTCAGCTTAACTCTGGCTATCAGCGTCGCCTTCGAGGCGGGAAGCGCAGGTGCAGCAGGGAGGGGTGGCACGTGGGTTTGGGCAGATGGTGAGTCGACAGACGATCGCCGGGAATGTGCACGACGAGAGGACTTGCGGGACAATGGTGCAGGAGGGGGAACAGTTACTTCAACGTCGTTGTCCCACAGTGTCGCAACGAGGTCCCGTGTAGGAGATATGCTTCCGAACCCTTTATTAGAGAACTGTAACCAATCGGTCGGTGTCTCGGGTGAGGCAGTCGTCGGTGCGGTACTGGGGTTCGCGTTAGGGCTGGGGGCCACTGTGGGTCGACCAGGTGGTGATGCATGGCTGTGATCAACTTGAGTGGGGCTGCGTGGTGAATCAGGGAGAGAGAACGAGCGTGGTCTGCCCGGAGAAATGGGTGACAGTAGCACAAAAGTGGGTGTGTGCTTGTTCTTATCTGATATATCCGCAGGGATGAGAGAAAGCAGGCGGATAGTCTCGTCAGAAAAAACGTTAGAAAAATTGGGTATGGGTTCCGTGTGTGCGAGATCGCCAGTGCCACCCGGAGAATCGAGAATGAGTGATGCTTTTCTGATGCTGTCCCATAGATCGGCGTCTTCAACATTTGCTGACTCGGGAGCGGATTGAGCGCGGAGGGCGTCTGCGATGAGTCGTAAAGGATGTGACCTGGGCTTCAAGGCACCAATGTACTCCGTGTCTAGCCGCACCAACAAAGCATCGTAGTCACGTGTTGAGAAGCGCGGACGCGGCAATAGGCTATCGTCCGATGCATCAGGATCGCTGGCGTATGGGTATTGTTCGACAAGCTCAGTGAGCCGACGTGGCAATTGATGGGCCTCGCCACTATATGTGATGGTCAGGGGTTAAGTCACGAGGTGATATGATGCATGCGAACCGTATTCGGGCCAAGAACAAGTGTTCAAGGATACGCCCTGCGCGGTCCCATCGGTCATAAAAAGTGGCCCAGTCATCGCCCTCGGGAGAGTGCTCTGCGGTCAGCAACCAGAGACCGAGGAATCTCGAAAGCCTGCTACCGGAGCTACCATTGGCTTCACCGTGTGCCGAGAGAGAAGAGATTATGTCGAGTGTAGCCAGGAGAAGCTCCGAGTGAGCGAGGGGGAGCTGGGGGATGAGAGATTTAGAGAATGCGTCTGAGGGGAAAGAACCAGTGCGTTCGGCGGCGGCAAAAGTATTGTACCACGTCCAATCACCAGACTCCTTGCCAAAACTGGCACCATCGAGCTTAAGGTGGCGCAAGCCCCACCGAAGAACAGCGCCAACGTCATGCGGTGAACGAGCATAATGAAGTTCAGATTCAAACGTGGCAGACGTAGGAGACGTGGGGGAAGTCACGGAATTGGGGCTATTGGAGGCCAAAGAGAGTATATAGAGGGAAATAAGTCTATGCTGCACCTCCTGGGAGGCAGAGTGCCAGTGAGGATGCATAATGCCAAGAGTTTCAAGGCCTGATAACAGGATATCAGGACGAAATTGGTCGGACGCATGAAAGAGACGTACCGCGTTCGACGATGACTTGAGAACATGCACGCACAAGAGAAAGGGTTTCATGGGGGGAGAGACGCCTCTCCCCGATAGCCGCCTCGTCCAAAAGAGCGAAGACTTCATGACCAGATTCAAAGACTACGTCCAAAGCTCGACCACGATCTTTGGTGACAGGTAGTGTGAGAGAAAGATGTGGGACATCCGTGACGGGGTTCTCTGTCGTTGAAGAGTCTGATGAGGGACGTGATTTGTAACGAAGGAGATTAAATGGCGATTCCTTGTCCTTGGTCTTGTCGTTGCCTCGTATCTGCGCTGCACCGGAATCTGTGAAGAGCGCGGCTGAGGGTGACACGGTAGGCGAAACCGCCTCGAATTTACCCTCAAGTAAAGAAGTAGGAGAGCCGCGTTTATCAGTCGAAGGTTCTGGCTCTTGTAGTTTCTTACGTCCTAGAAGCTTAGAGAGGAAGGATGGCATGGCGTGTGCATGTGCGTGTGTTGTGTGTCGCTACGTTGGTTCATTAATATTAATGATCGGGCTTTCAAATGAAAAAATTACCGGATTACGGAGGAACTAAAATACGACGGATAGTTTGAAAGAGTCTCCTCCGAGTTCGTTGCGTGCGTTCAAGTCCGTAAGTCGCGTCGTGGTCGTCGTCGCCGAAGCCTCGTGGTCAGCGTCGATGGACAGACTGGTGGGGAACCCTTCTCCGATGAGACAAATAAGAACAAATAACGCGGTATTTTTGTCTATCATACAAGAAATATTTAATCATTATTTTCGCTGAACCCTCATCCGGTCACCTCACTTGGAGATGGCTGGAAAGCGAGTGAGTCCGACTGAGAATCTCATCGCAACCAGATCGATATACTCACCACCTCACAAATAGCTCGGAAGGCTTCGTCAGGTACACTCTCTAATTCCTTGACCACTCGTCCCTGCTAACCCCATCCAGTGGGCCGATGAGGTCATCAATACCAAGGACAAGGCCACGCTCACTGGAGAAGCCAAAGAGTTAGAGCAAGAGATCGAAATTCGGAAAGAGGGTCTTCAGCGGTGAGTTTACTCAAACATCTCTCAGCTGGCTTTAGTCAACTGCACCATCAAGGTTGCAACTTGCTGCGGAACAGTACCACAGATCAATCTCCAAGAAAAAGCTTTCCGTCGCCCTGGATGATCCGGACAAGGTTCTTCCCAGAGAGGCGTTTGGCGTGACTATGGTCCGTCATGGCGAGGATTTTGCCGATGAATCTCTCCTTGGTACATCACCGCTTATCTTTCTTCCTTCGTCTGCTTTGTGCTCAGTGCAACAGGCCAGGCTCTTGTCAGATTTGGTCGCGCATTTTGCAATGTTGCGACAGCCCAAGAAGCACTTGGCCGAAATCTCGGTAGCACTTTCATCATCGCACTCCAGCGTTTCTTAGACCAGGTGAAAGACTACGAGGTCGAGAGAAAGAAGCTCGAGACTCGCAGGTGGGAACGAATTCGCTCACTTGTGTCCGGCGGTCGACTCTGATCTCGTCATCATACAGGCTGAATAAAGATGCGGCCATGAAACAAGTAGAGCGCTTAGAGAACAACAAGAAGGCCAAAGAAAAGGACCTGCGGGAGGCACAAGAAGAACTTGAAAAATCAGAGTTCCGATAGTACGTGTCTACCCTGCCTACCAATCATCCCGATCTTACAATGTCTTTTGCTTTTTCGTAGCGATGAAGCTGAAGCAGACGTCCAAGCACGCATAGAAGCGATTCAACAGAATGAGATTGACCAAATCCGCGAGCTGGGCTCTCTCCTGGACAACGAACTCAATTATGCAGAGCAGTACGCGCAGATCCTACGGGACGTGAAGGATAACTGGCCGGGAAAGTGCGTATTCTGGGACGCCTGTCCCCTCTTCTGTAACCAATACTGAACGACGGGCTCCCAGACAACAAATTGCGAAGCTAATGGAACCACGGAGATATATCGGCCCGATGCACGATTTTGCTCGCGAAAGGGCCGAGTCGCCTAAGCCCAAAATCAGGTCCCGCGCTAGTTCGAAAGCTCGTCCGCGATCACGTTCTCCCTCACAAGACGGCTCTGATAGTGAAGCTGAAAACGAACCACGCCAGCCGCGCTCTCGCAAAGGATCTGTGCGCTCTCGTGCAGGATCCGTGCGCAGTCGCAAACGCTCAGACTCTCAAACCACCACAGGTAGCGCGGTGGAGGCAGCACGGGAGAAGAAAGACAAGGAAGAGAAGAAGAAGGGAAGCTGGTCAATGTGGGGTCGTAATGGTTCGAAGAAGGACCGCGAGCAGTTCGCAGCTCTGCGCGATGGTGCCGACGAAGACAGCGACAGCAGTGACCCTGAGGGAGCACCTGGAACCTCTGCGCAATCTTTGAAGAGCACTTCTCTGCTCTCCCTTGGGAAGTGGTCAAAACCCCAGCAAAACCCGTCCCCCCGCATACCCCCTCTGGGATCCAAGGCCCGTAGTGGAGAGTTGGAACGCCAGGTCGTGCGAGCAGTAAGCGACTATCTCGGAAGCGCTGACGAGCTTTCGTTCAATACCGGCGACGAAATTGTGGTTATTGGTGAGGTCATCGACGGCTGGATGATGGGCCAACTCGGTGGAAAGAAAGGTCTCTTCCCCACGGTATACACTGAGCCTATTGCAGCGGGGTCTCGCCGTGTTACCCCCACGCCATCAATTGCACCTCCGCCGCTTCGAAGGAAGTCATCGTCCAAGGGAAGCTTTGATGCAACGGGTTCACTATCTGGCAGCCGACACTCGCTCGTAGACACGGATGCGCCCACCCTTCCGCGAGTTGGCTTGCGCACAGAAAGGGTACAGGCGGCCAACACGCAAGAAGACGACGCGTCTCATCCATTCGGTGATCACCACGCGACAACACACGATACTGACACTGAGCACGAGAGGTTAGCAAGTGCAGCGCTTGGCGGTGGGTTCGGATATGGCTATGACTCGGAAAGCCTTGCAGAAAGTGCCGCAGACGAGTCGGAGCAAGAGAGCTCTCATCTTGTACGGCGACGCGCAAGCGACGACGACGGGTTCGTCAATTACCAGTTCAATAACAACGGCAGCAGCACCAACACCAGCACAAGTACTGGCAGCGGTCCCCAGAAGAAGGTGCCCCCTCCTTTACCACGTAGACAAACGGACGTACGCAAAGCGCCTCCGCCTCCGCCTCCACCGCGCCGGCCTGATATCCGCGCGTCACCCAAACCGCCGTCATATGGATTGCGGGACGGACAAACCGGCGATTGCATGAACTTCGTTCAGGCAGTGGGGCGTGCCACTGGGATGTGTGCAAACTGTCAGAGGATGCATATCGACTAGAGCAAAGCGCGCTGGTTTAAACACGTGAGCAAACATTCACGCGATATTCACGGCCGGCGTGATGACACGATGCTGTTTTTAATCTAAGTGACTGTACTTTTTCTTGTTCTTGATTCAGAAATTCATCAGATCCACGGAGATTATGGTAGAGCGAGCACCCCAGGATTGGGTGCTTTTAAGTTTGTTGTTATGGATTCGTGAGCGTACGTTCGTGTACTTTATGTCTTGTTTAAGTTATACCTATCGGAATCGTACGTTTCTGACATCGTGATAAGTATCTGCAGCATTCCTTGATAGATTCATGTGCGCCCGCATTTCTGGTCTATATGACAACATGACAATATTCCCATCAGCATGCACTTTGCGGCGCGAACCAGCGGCGAGCCGCTCAAGCACCGATGGGCACTTTGGCTTGTATGGCAAACCGCATAACCCCAATAGGTCTAATTATTCGCACCCCGGCGTGGCCGAATGCACTATCAGACGATTGTCCTACACGGCGTGCACCCATCATCAGTAGTTGGCTCAAAAGCGGTATATGTTCCCAGGGAATGTGGTGCAACCCCAGTTCACAGTGAGCGCTCACGCTCGAGAAGCACCCAGTGGTCAGAAAAGCAAGTGAAATGAGCGCAGAGACGCTATTCTTCACTGGAACCCCGCGCCATCTGTGTGATTTGATTGGACAAGAACTTGAGGAGGTATCGTACTCTGGCTCCGCCTTGGAACCCACGATATCGTTTCGTAATGCCCAGCCAGTGATTGACGTCCAATCATGAACTACAGCCGCGTGCATGCGCACTGCGCATTTTACGATGTGTTCCAATTCAATCGCTTATTCAATCGCTTACTATAAATTCTAAACCTGATTGGTTAGACTCTTTTTTTTTTTTTTTTGATCAATGATTGGTTAGACTCCTGCAATTGAATTGAACACAATGAATACCTACAACCAAGCCTACAGCGTACGTCACGGTACAGTCAAGGGTCCAGTAACATCAAACCTTGTACGAAACAACTGCACTCTTTAGAATTGTTCTCAGGGAATATGAGAAACATGCATGAACAAGCTTGCTCAAGAAAATCCCTCGCTTCTGGAAACTCTGCTGCTGTTTTAAAAAATAAAAAATAAACTTGGATGCTGTCACCTTGTTCGAGACCATTAATAAAGCCCTCGGATATAGGGCCAACATTGTGTCGGTTGGACCCTCAGACATGGAGACAACTAACATCCAGGCGGATGGGCCTCTCCACGTTTCTCTTTCCATAGGGATGACTTGCGCCTCATGCTATTCCACCATCACCAGATTACTCTCTGGACTGGGAGGCGTTACAGATGTTTCAGTTAACCTTCTGGGAAACTCTGCTACGTTGGTGGTGGAAAGCAAGAAGTTGGTTCCCGAAGTGCAAGACGCCATTGAATCTGCAGGATTTGAAGTATCTGTGGTTGACGTCGAGCCTATCCAAGCCGCACAAAATGCTTCGGGAACTTCATGGGGGCGACGCACCGTTGCCCTACGTATAGAGGGCATGTTCTGCGAGTGAGTTGTAGTAACCAATGGACCTACCCGGGGCCACTCATAGAACCTCACCAGCCAATGTCCTCAAAGGATTACTCAATGCCTCGAAAAGATGGGACAGAGTCGGATTATGCATGTAGAACCACCAACCCTCCAAGATCCCATTCTTCGTCTCACCTATGAGCCATCTCCACCGGACTTTACCATTCGCGACATTATCTCCGCCATAGTGGGGTCCAGTAGTTCCCCCTTCAAGGTCACCGTACACAAGGCCCTCTCTCTCGAAGATCGTGCTCGGATGTTACAAGATAAAGAAAAACGGAATCTCCTTTATCGCCTGGGGTTTTCTGTCATCGTTGCCATCCCAACTTTTATAATCGGTGTCGTCTTTATGAGCTTAGTCTCACCTCAAAACTCTATCAGAAAATTCTTCATGGAACCAATGTGGTCTGGGAATGCGTCGCGTCTTCAATGGTCGCTGTTCTTCTTGGCTACGCCTGTGATGTTTTACGGCGCTGGAATTTTCCACAGGCGGAGCCTGGAGGAGATTTATGCCCTGTGGAGAAGAGGAAGTCGTACTCCTATAGGGAAACGTTTTCTTCGTTTCGGGAGTATGAACTTGTTGGTATGGATTCTCTCTAGGTTCCCGCCCCAGACAGCTAACGAAAACATCGCAGGTATCGTCTGGGGTTTCAGTGGCATATTTCTCCTCCGTTGTGTTGTTTGCCCTCGCGGCCTCGAATTCACCATCCCAAGACGGTCACGCTGACACGTCAACGTATTTCGATTCTGTTGTCTTTCTTACGATGTTCCTTCTTGTCGGTATGTCACGTTGTTGTTATGATGAATGGCACACCTGACTCTCACCCCAGGAAGATACATGGAGGCGTATAGCAAGAGCCGCACAGGGGACGCCATTACCAGCCTATCGAGCTTGAAGCCGGCTGAAGCGCTCATTGTGGGCCTATCAGATGAGAAAAGGCCACTCGTTGGCTTCCATAGTGTTGAAGGAGACATAGAAAAAGGTGACGCGAGTACAGAAACAGAAGTTCAATGGTCGTCGCCTGGTTCCAGAGTGCAGAAGATCTCTGCAGATTTCTTGGAAATCGGCGATATCGTTCGAGTACCAAGTGGTTCAACACCTCCGATGGACGGCACAGTTGCATCCGGGCAATCCGTGTTCGACGAGAGCTCGGTGACTGGGGAATCCAAGCCAATAAAGAAGTGTCCTGGTGATCGTGTATTCCTGGGAACAATAAACGCTGGGAAAGTCATAGATGTGAGAATTGATGTAGCGGAAGGCAAGACCATGTTGGTGCTTTCGTCTTTCTTGGGTCGTGTCCGAGGTCTTACGTGAGCACATAGGCTTGATCATGTCATCAATGTTGTGCGGGACAGTCAGACAAAACGAGCGCCGATAGAGCGCTTCGCGGACCATCTGACGGGCTATTTCGTGCCGGTCGTTACATTACTTGCTCTGCTTACTTGGGTCATATGGCTCAGCCTGGGCGTGAGTGGCGTTCTTCCACGCAGCTACCTTGATAAAGACGTGGGGGGATGGCGTAAGCGTCGACTCCCCTCCTCGTGGAATAGCTTGTTACTAATTCTCTTATCTACCAGCGGTATGGTCCCTCGAATTTGCCATCTCCGTCTTTGTCGTAGCATGTCCTTGTGGCATTGGTCTGGCGGCTCCGACTACGCTTCTAGTTGGCTCCGGTATGGCTGCGAAGTTCGGGATCTTGGTCCGTGGAGGTGGCGAAGCGTTTCAGGAGGCCGCGCAGCTTGACGCGATCGCCTTTGATAAGACAGGAACCCTGACAATGGGCGGTCAGCCAACCGTCACTGATAGCGAAGACTTTTGTGACAGAACCCCATGGACGCGCAAAACTGTGCTTGGATTGGCATCAGAGATGGAGGCGTCTAGTTCCCATCCTCTAGCCACAGCCATTCGTTTGTATTGTGAAGGTAACCACGCCATTCCGCGGACAGCTGCCTCAGTGGAAGAAGTGCCCGGGAGAGGGCTCAAGGCGATCTTTCGTGATATCAGTTGTTCAGCAATCATCGGAAATGAGGCATGGATAGCAGAGCACGGGGTAGAGGTTCCCACGGAACTATCGGGCCGGCTAGAGTCTTGGAAATTGCAGGGAAAAAGCGTTGTGCTGCTCGCCGTTCGTCAAGATGACGGAACATCGGGGACGAGCCCATTCAGAATTGTCTTTTCGTTTTCTGTCGCCGACCCTATTCGACAGGACGCCAAGGCGGTAGTCTCTCACCTGCAATCTCAGAAACTGGCGACTTGGATGATATCTGGTGACAATGTAACGACTGCAAAGGCTGTGGCGAAGCAGGTCGGCATACCTGAATCCAACGTGATAGCAGGTGTATTACCTCATGAAAAGGTGAGTGAGACTTGTGCGGTGCTTCGTCCAAGCCCAGGAAGCTGATTATATCGATGGACAGGCGGACAAAGTTCGTTGGCTTCAGGAGAATGCACCGAAGAAGCAACAATCCAAACTAAGGAGGTTGTTTGGGAAAAGATTAAATAATCGTTGTATGATCGCTATGGTTGGAGACGGCATAAACGATGCTCCAGTACGTGCAAAAGCATTCATTACCGTTCTTGACGAAACTGAACGTTGGGGGGTGCATAGGCAATGGCCGCGGCTGATGTCTCTATTGCTGTTGGATCAGGGAGTGACGTGGCCCTCTCAAGTGCCTCGTTCATCCTCGTTTCGCCGAACCTTAGTGGCGTACTGACCCTTGTGGATCTATCTGCTACCGTATTTCGGCGCGTAAAATTTAATTTCGTAAGTCTGGCGGCTGGGAACGTATGGCAGTCAAGTTGACCATAGCCTTCTTCCCCAGTTGTGGGCGTTGGTATATAACGTGGCCGCGCTCCCGATCGCAGCAGGTGCCTTGTATCCTATTGGGAATACCCGGCTCAATCCTGTGTGGGCATCACTTGCAATGGCTTTATCGTAAGTGAATTTTGCGGACGCCTACTTTTTTTGCTCATACTACACCTTTCAGTTCGGTCTCAGTTGTTTGTAGCTCTCTCATGTTGAGATTGTATAAACCACCCAAAGAGAAACAGGTGGCTAGTTAGATATATATACCTACCGTCTGAACTACCGAAGACCGACCCACACAAATATAACCACCAAGAGTGGGGCAAAGGCCGTAGTTTACATAAAGAAGTCTTGTAGTACTTGTACATGCTGCAAAGGGAATACGCGGGAGCCGGGCTCACACACCAATACCACACCACAAACCCGACAACCACCTCTGCCGCACGCAGAGGAAAAACGCATCTTCGGTGCTTGAGTTCTTCTAGCGAACCCGCGCCCTGTCCCACCCTTGGTCCCGAAGCCATCTACGAGACTTTTGTGCGTCAGACGCCCACTTGACCCTCACGGCCCACATATATATATGTACTCTCCTAAAAAAACGAGTACCTACTACAGAGCACCTTACGGTATACGCGCGCTAAAGGTAAGTCCATGCAATAGTGGCAGCTACGACTACAGTAATCTGGGTCCATGGGCGAACAACCGAAATATGAGCTGAAAAAAAAAACTTGAAGCTGCGCTGTTCTTTACGGAAGCCCGCGCCGTTTGCAACATAATCATCGGAACGATCACTTGAAGTGGACTCAAAATTCCTGACTCTTCCCTCCCACGATGGCTTCATGAAGCCTGTTTGACGTCCAGGCAAGCGTCCGCCTTTTCGCCCGTCACGAACGCTATAACATCAAACCTTGTACGAAACAAATACACCCCCCTTACAGTAACGCCATGTCTTCCGATCCCTCTCCTGAGTCCAACCTCCGATCCCTCTTCGAGTCTGCTCTCAGGGAATATGAGAATCGGGCAGGAACAAACTTGCTCAACAGTTCCCTCGTCATCCAGCTGCAAGGTTGCGACTCTGCGGATGATATCTACGCCATCCTCCAAGAGCAAGCACAGTCGTTCCATAGGTTTCGAGGCGACGGTGGAAGACTCGTCAAGTGGCTCAAGCAGACTGTCCACGTCTTACATATGCTATCCACCAGCAGTGCTCTCGGTGAAGCCGTTGGTCTAGTACGTCGGGAACTATCCGCTTTGGATTACCATTTGCATGGACTTTCTGACCCTTTGATGCAGCCATTTCCGCCAGCAAAAGCTATTTTTGCAGGAATAAGTATCCTTTTTGCTGTATGTATATTCTCTTCGCTCTCATCAGCAAGGCCCTTACCATATCCATTGTGTGTTCAGGCGATTAAGGACGTCAGCGCAAGCTACGATGCGCTTGTCGAGCTATTCGAATCGACCGAAAACTTCCTGAGACGCCTCGATATTTATACTAAGATCCCACCGACAACGGCGATGACTGAGATCATCCTGAAGGTTCTGGTAGAACTGCTCTCTACGCTTGCCCTTGCGACGCAGCAGGTCAAGCAAGGGCGACTAAGTGTGTCTTTCTCTTCATTGGTGCATCGTTCCTCGCTCAATGTGACTAGAGAAATTTGGAATGAAGCTCCTAGGAGAGAACGAGGTTGAAGCAGTGCTGCAGAGGTTGGATCGACTGAACCATGAAGAGGCTCGGACAGTCGCGGCACAGACGTTGGAGGTTGTGTATGGACTTGTCAAGAATATGAGAGTAGCTGTGGACGGTGCGTGGCCCGTACTGAGCCCGCAACTCAACGTACCCTGAGCATTGTCTCACAGGTGGCAAGACATCAATGGAAGACATTCGACAAGAACTGGGTGTGCTCTGTTCATTGTTAGAGCTTTACGCCTGCTAACCTTCGGCACCAGTTGTGATGCAGCAAATTGCAGGCAACATAAACAAGTCCCAACGTTCGTGGTCATACTTCCCTGCTTCCGACCGACGAATCCGACGACGTTTGCAGGTGACCAGCTACAAGACAAGTCCCGACAGTGGCTCTCTCCTGCGGATCCGTCAACTAACTACATCATCGCGCGTGAGGCTTACCATGATGGAACTGCGACCTGGTTTGTCCACGGCGCTACTTTCCACAAATGGGAAGTGGCAGGTTCGCTATTATGGATTCACGGAAAACGTATGTTTTCCCACATCTTGTTTTTGCCCTTCCTGAAGTGAGTGTACTCTGCAGCGGGCTCAGGAAAGAGCATTCTCTGGTACGAATTGCACAGGTTCTTCTCGTTTCTATTCACCGACACGTGAATTAGCTCGTCGATTATTAAAGAAGTCACGAAGTTGTGCGATGCTGGGTTGGCCACGATGGCATATTTTTACTTTGATTTCAAGGACACCGCAAAGCGGGACGCCCGCGCCGCGCTCTCATCTCTTCTTGTCCAACTCTGCTATCAATCCGATCCATTTTCCGATATTCTTGGTCGCTTGTTTTCGGGTCATCATTCCGGCACCAAACAGCCCAGTAATGACACGCTCATGAAATGTTTAAGGGACATGCTTGTGCTTCCGAGGAATGGCCCAACCTACATCATCCTTGATGCCCTCGATGAAAGTCCCAAGAGCGCCGGCACACCCTCTCCTCGAGAATCGGTCCTGAAACTTGTTGGATGGCTGACTAAGTTAGGCTATCCCAACTTGCATGTATGTGTCACAAGCCGTCTCGAGGCAGACATCGAAGCCAATCTTCGTCCTCTGGCAGTCCTACTGTGTATCGCTACACGACGAAAGTGGACAAAATGAAGATATCAACAACTATATCATCTCTTTCGTGAACACAGACACAAACACGCGCAAGTGGAAGCAAGAGGGAAAGGAGCTCGTGGTCAATAGACTCACTCAAGGCGCTAATGGAATGTGAGGCGTTTTATCAGCTTTGTTTCCCGAAGAGAAATTGAGATCGTCTTGCAGGTTTCGCTGGGTGTTTTGCCAGTTGGACAGCTTGCGCCGCTGCCTGCCTGGACGCATCCGGCGGGCTCTGGACGAGTTGCCGAGTACCCTGGACGCAACATACGAACGCACATTACTGGACATCGATGAACAAAACTGGGCGTATGCGTACCGACTTTTCCAAGTGCATTACGGTGGCCTCTCGCCCTCTTCGCGTGGAAGAGCTCGCAGAATTCCTCGCATTCGACCTCGACGAAGGAGACAACCCCAGGTTCAATGCGGATTGGCGGCCCGAAGACCCAAATGACGCAGTTCTGTCCACGTGCTCAAGCTTGATTGCGGTTATCAATGTCGGTGATAAAGCAATTGTTCAATTTTCACACTTTTCGGTAAAAGAATTCCTGACGTCGAACCGTATCGTGAGAGGACGGGTCCCACGGTACTACATTCCTCTCGAGCCGGCTCAATTAGCGATCGCACACGCTTGTCTTACTGTCCTGCTTAGCCTGGATGGCAGGACCGACCAGGGTTAACAAGACCACGATCAAGGACCTTCCTCTTGCATTTTACGCTGCTCGGTACTGGGTGGACCACGCGAAGTTCGGGGGCGTGTCACTTCATGTACAAGATGCCATTCAACGAGTCTTCGATCCCACTAAACCTTATTTTTCAATCTGGACCTGGTTAAGAGACCACGACGTGAGGAGGGAGTCGATTCCAGAAACCCCGCCAATTCCTAGAGTGCCACCACTGCACCGTTCTGCGCGAGATAACCTTGCCGATGTAGCAGAATGGCTAATCACGTCGCGCTCTCAGGATCCAGACGAACTTTATGGCGGAATAACACCATTATATTATGCGATCGGCCACGGCAACCTGAAGTTCACCCAGTTTCTCATCAAGCATGGTGCCGACGTGAACGCTCAGCGTGCTGTCGGTTGGCGTCCTTTGCATTTTGCATCAGTCAATGGGCGTCTGGAGATTTTGCGTTTACTCGTTGAAAACGGTGCAGATGTCAATGCTCGAGATGGCGACTTCACCGCACTTTATTTAGCTGTCGAAGAAGGGCATCTGGAAGTAGTACGCATCCTACTTGAGAACAACGCAGATCCCAATGTACGGCGGTGGAATGGGACTCCACTTTACCGGGCACTGGTAGACGATCACTTAGAAGTTGCTCAGCTGTTATTCAAGTACGGCGCCGACATAAACTCCTCGAATCAGTCTGGCGAAACTCTGCTTCACCTGGCATCGAAGAGCGGCGATCAGAAGACTGCACGACAACTGTTGGAGCGTGGCGCCAATATCCATGCAAGGAATGGCGAAGGCAAGACAGCGTTGCAGGTAGTAGCATTAGGGGAAAGGTATCAAGATACCGTCCAACTCTTGCTGCAGTATGGCGCCGAGAATGCATAAGCTCGTCGCATCCGTGGTCAGTCTGCGGGCGATGGAACGCGTAGGTGTCTCGGTCTTTGCAGCTTGGTGCAACATTTTGACGTGCATAGGCTGTGTTTATGTGTTCAATGTGACGGGTGAATGTTCGTTTATGTACACCCGCATCTGGGGTCGGCCGGAACATCAATGTAGACGTTGATACACGTATCCAAAGTTCCTCTCTACTGCAATGCAAGTTTCCGACTGAATTATGCCTTGACACGTCACGAAAATATCATACCCTTGATCGTATTGCTAGCGAAAGTGCCAACGGCGAATATCCTCGCACTGAATGGTTACACCTGTTTCCGTGCTGATAGGTGGGTTGGTGAAACAAAAGTTGCAAGAAAAGTTGAGTAGCATAGTTTCGGGAACTCCCATACAGTATACCTTTTTGCATAGTATCGATTTATCCCTGTCCATCTGACAAGATTTGGTTATCTTTGTCCTCAACGTCTTTTTCGCCAAACCGCCTATCGACATGAAAACGGCTGTAATGGTCTCAGTCTCAGTCTACCGCGGCAGGTAACTTACAGATATTTCTCCACGCTGGTCCCCTTGATTCCACGACAACTTGGTCTACTATCGTTACTATACAGATGGTAGGACGTGTTGGTGCCTAGTTCTTTGTAACTTTGTCGTTCCAGTTCTATGACGATATTTGATGAGCAGTGTTTCTGTGTCCAGAACTGTACATTTGCCGACTTGCGATCTTCAAAAAGTAACGTACCTCGGGTCTGTCTTTTCGTGAGGGTCGAGCGAGGCCCTCTGATGGACGGCACATTTCATCGCTTGTTTTCGGATTATCGTTCCGGTGTTGAACGTTGAACAGCCGAGTAAAGCCGAGTCATGAAATGTTTAGGGGCCCTCGCCGATGAGTGTTCTAAGAGCGAAGGCACGGTTCTGAAGCCTGTTAGGTGGTCTACCAAATTGTGCTCTACGTGTATGCGTCACGAGGCAGACATCAAAGCCAATCTCCAATGTTTCGACCTTGGCATCCCAACAATATGTATTGCCGAACAACGCGAGCAGACAACAGCAAGACATCAACAACCTCTACATCTCTTTCATCATGAACACAGACACAAATACGCGCAAGTGGAAGGAGAAGGTAAAAGAGCTCGTAATTAATAGACTCGGTCAAAGTGCTAAGAGGATTTAAGGCAGCCCATCAATTTTGTTCCCCGAAGAGAAACTGAGGTAGTCATACAGCTGGCAGAACATCCAGCGATGTTCGATGGGTGTTCTGCCAGCTGTACGACTGCCTGCACGCATTTAGCGTGCTCTGGATGAATTTCCCGATACCCTCCCTGAACGCGATATACGAACAAGTATACGAACGCACATCAATGAACAAAAAAGGGCGAATGCACACCATGTTTCCCAAAACATTGTGGGGGCCTCTCAGCCTCGTCGCGTGGAAGAGCTCGCAGAATTCCTCACATTCGACCTTGATGAAAGAGGGAGTGGATTCAAGGTGGATCGGCGGTCGGACAGAGACCTGTTTCTGTCTCCATGCTCGAGCTTGATGATCGCGGTTGTCGATGTTGGTGACACAGCAGTTGTAAAATTTTATACAAAAATTTATACTTTTCCTAATTCTCAACTCCGGGCCGGATTGCGCGAGAATGTCCCACGGTACCGTGACCACATCTTAACGCTTGTTATCGTTTGGGGGCCTTGGACGGTAGCGTTAACAAGGTCACGGTCAAAAATCTTGCGTTTTACGTTTCTCAGGATTGGATTGATCACGCCAAGTTCGGGAATGCGTCGTTGCATGCACAAGACGCCATCGAACGAGTCTTGATCCCACTGAGCCGTAATTTTCAGCCTGGACCGGAAACCCGGACACCACTTTATCGGCGCGGGTGGAAAAAAATGTGGTCACAAAGAAGTTGCGTAGCTGTTACTCAAGTGATGACGGCGACGCAAACACCCCAGATAAGCCTGGCGAAACACCGTTGCACTGGGCATCGAAAACTGGCAATTAAATTATTGGGCCCAAAGTGTTCCCGTCGCGAGGGCTCGCAGTGAGGGCGCTCGCAATTTTTTTTAATAAAAAAAACGACAATGTAGATCTATTACGCAGGAACAGAAAACTCAGGCGAACGCTCAAGCACGCGCCGATCGAGGTGTTGTACTGGAGAAGGAGAAAAAGGTTTTGAGGTGGACAGACCACGGACCAGACCTGACAACGCACCATGTGGGAGTGAAACAGTGGGGCAAAGAAGACGTGCATAAGAGTGAGTACTGCTCGGGGTTGATCTTCTCCGGGAAGCCGTGCTCTGTATTCCGGGTTTGATCAGCGCGGGATGATAACAAGTTGAACGACTGTCACCTCGTCGGGCTTCGAAAAGCACCCCCATGGCCCCATGGAGCGCAGGAGGACCTCCCACGGGCTTCGAGAAGCATCTTGAAGACGATCCAGCTCGTGCTCAAGGAGATCGTACACGAGCTCGCATACATCCTGATTGGGTCGTTCGCGCGGAGAAAGTGCGAAGGTCCAGTTCCGATCGATTTTGCCGGAACCGCCCGCGGGGAACACCTTGAAGCGGGCCCCAAAATGTCGATTGTACACGGCGACCCACAGGGCGCAGAGCGTGCAGACGTCGTGAGAGCTCGCGATGCGGACCGCCGCGGGCTTGCGCGGGTCATACGCGTCGAGGGAGGGATCGAGGATAGCTCGGTTGCAGGACGCGATCAACCGTAGTTCTGCGTGGATGCGGGGAGTAGAGGAGGGGACCCATTGACGCCAGTTCGTGAGTTTCGCGCGAAGCGTCGACTCTGCCCAGCGCGCGTCGATCTCCCGCACGACCTCCAACGGTGTGCGCAAGAGGAAAATGTCCTCCACCGAGTCGGGCTCATCTCCCACAACAGCCCAGGCATAAGGAAGTGCGTCCCCCTTTCGTGGAAGCGTCGGTCTCATATCGAGCAGGCTCGTCGCGCCCATCAAATATTGTGCTACCCTGTATAGCCGTCGCTCGAGGATGACCATGGGTTTCGAATACACGCTTCTGCGAGCGGACCACGATACGAAACGGGTGGACAGCATGAACGTGGACATGTTCAAGACATCCAGAAAGCGGTCGCAGTCATGATCCGAAGGCGGATCGAAGATGGGAAAGCTCGGGGCCACGGCCCTTGCGAGTGCGTTCAGAACTTTGACGTACAGTTTAGGCAGGGGAATCTCCCCAAACTTCACGTGCATGACCGGAAGGAGCTCTCTTGCCCTCTTGCGCAAATCGTTCTGCGGCCATCTGTATCTGTGGACCAGGCGCTTGATAGCAGGCAAGCACTGGGCGATCGACTTTCTCAGTTTCACGAGGCGTCTATTCACTTTCCGCGACGACGACACGAGTGTGAAGAGCAGGAGCGCGCGTTCCGACTCGGCCGATGCCGCGAGCTGGAAGAACTGGCGTGCTCTATCTTCGTCGGCCAGTGTATGTCTCCGATTCGTGGCGAGGATGAACGTGAAACTCGATGCGTCGCGCTTGTCTAATGCCACCGCGACCGTATCACCGCGCGTCTGTCCCACGAGAGATAGCGCGACGAGCTGTAGCATGAGCGTCTCGTCATCCTGGACGGCTAGACGCCCGCGGCGGCTTCCCCGCTCGGCGATGCGCCCCAGCCCCAGGTCGTAGAGTGCGCATGAGATGTTGTCTCCCCTATTCCTAAGCAGTTCCAGGACCTGCAATTGCTCGCTCAATTGATTCTGATCTAATGACCCGTCGTGAGCGTGAGGGCGTAGCTACGCCGTGAAGTGGTAGTGGAAATTGCGCACTTCGGGCTAAAGAGTGCGACATTGCATCGTCGCTTCGAACCAAATATTCACCCAAAATCCGTTGATGGTTAGCTCGTCGGAGTGTTAACAGATAGGTGGTGCAGAGAAGAAAGAGATAGGGGGAAGAGCCAGTGAAGTGACACAAACCTCTTGCGGCGGAACATGGGCGGCCTAGAAATGCACCAGGGGTGACCTGGGCCCAAATACCGGATCGCATGAACCACAAGCGGTGTCTGTGCGCATTCCGGGTCCCACCCGAGGAAATCGTATGCTTGACAAGTTCCGCCTCATGCATAACACGCTTTGCCGTATCTCTCCGACAGATAAGCAAAATTTTGGTTGAATAATTCATTTGGTTGTAAGTGTTATGAACGAATCAAACTGAGACCAAAACCAACGTAACGCAAACCGCAAACAACGGACAATCGGACAATTCAATTTCCAAGTGAGAAAGGGTGCACGTGCCTCACCTTTCACTTTTCTATAGCACGCTCACAACTTTGCGCCTCGGCCAAACTGAGCTCAAGGGCGAACCGGAGTTCGAGATCTTCAACTCTGCCAATCCTTTCCGCTTCGGCTTCCCAATGAGTTCCGGGTGTAGATGGGGTCACCAGACTACTTGGTCCTGTGGAGGGTACGGAAGACCCTGTACCCGGTAAGGGTTTGCGCCATGCGTTTTGTTTCGTGGGCGTAGAAGTGGAAGTCTGCTTTGAAGAGATGGTCCGGGAAGAGGTTGGCCCGAGTGTCGGCCGAGAACGAGATGGTGACGACCGCACGCTTCCGGGGGACCGCGAGTCCGGGGGACTGCCGGGTAATCCTCCTGCCTTTTTCGGTTCAGGATGGAAGCGGGGTGAGACTTGCACCTTGACATTAGAAGTCGGGGGTGGCGCCAACGACACAGGCAGTCCATGGGAGCTCGAACCGGGAGGTGGAGAGTAACGATCTATGGGAGACGAAGACAAGGGGTTGGGCCCTGATTGACGCCCAGAGCTTTCGTCAGCCTCGATGACCTCCTGTTCGTCCACGTGCTCAATGCGTCGTTGAACCTTCTGTAATTCTTCATCCCTGCTCAACATGAGGGTGTACTCCACGGCCTCCCTCTCACTTAATCCGATATCCTGAAGTTTTTTCAGCTGTTCGCGCTCGGGTCCGATGGAACGCCAGGATTTATGCGATTCTTCTACGAGACGGCTCTTGGCTTCTAAAATTTCGTTTTTCAGTTCTACTTGCTCTGTAAAATATTGTGAGATGTCTACGCTGTCAAAGGTCACTCCCAAAAACGTACTGAACCACTTCTTGTGGGAGTGTTGCTTCCCCTTGCCCTTGCTCTTCAGGGTATCTTTGCCACCGAGGTTGAAACGCCCTGAGCTCCATGCCAATACCTCACCGCCAATGATAGCCACCAAAGCCTCTCCTATGAGCTCAATCTGCCCTACGTCACGATTCATAGGTGCAGCAATTGATCTTAGGGTTTCCAATGTGAGCAAGTCGAGGACCCTGATCGCTCCACGAGCCGAACCCGCAGCAATGACGAAGGCGTTGATAGCCAGGCTGGTTACGTGGGCATTTGCAAAAACGTCGGCGTGCCGACTGCCTAGAAGATCCTCGCTTGAAGGGGAGGTGTTGCCCCAATCGTAGATGCTGACGAAACCGAGCTGGGTGCCCGCTATGACGAAATCCTGTTCGGTATGGTCATTTGAGAACGCTGGTTGAATGCAACGGATGGTGCCGAACGCGGGGTTGCCGAAAACGTTGGCAGTAACTTGTTTGCTACGTAGGTCCACGGTGCAGCGGTAGAAATGGGCGCTATCCACACGGCAAACGAGGACAGATAGCCTCGTGGAAGACTTGACTTGAGGAAGAAATGACAATATGTCCGCTGACTGTTGTGTTTGAGTGAGTCCTACGTCTGCCTTTGATAGTTCACGTGCTGAGATACAGAACTCGTGTATGATAGGCGGAGGGGTATCGACAGGGCCCAGGGGAATATTGAAACCCGACAGGACGATGATGTCGCCGCTTCTACTGGCAGCCACCACCAAACCGTTATCGAGGTCTTCAACAACCCTGACAATTGCATCTGTCCCTAGACCTAGCAAATGCCTTTCGGAGGTCCAGATACAGCGGAAGGGTGTGGTGGTCCAAACCTTTACTCGCCCGTCAGCACCAGCCGTGACGAAGGCGTCACCATTGGCGGCCCAGGTCCCATCAAGTACCGCGCTGTCATGTTCTTCATGTAATAAACTCGTGTGAATGCGAACAGGGGCCCGAGTCCCGCTCATGGTGTGAGGGTGGGACACGATGCATACACTTCCATCCCGCCTTCCCCAGATGACCTTCGCAGTAGTGCCATCGGAAGCGAGGACGCACACACTGATATTCGGTGTGAGTTCGGCACTTGGATTTCTGTAGGTCAATCCGGGTGGGACGCCAGTTGAGTCGAGGTATCCTTTTAGGACGTTGCCTGCGAACGGAAACGAACGGGCGACAAGGCCATACTGGATGGAAGCACTGAGAAGCGCGCTATCGGGCATGACGTGAACCGCAGATATGCGAGCGTGAAGAGGGTCATGTAATATGGGAGCATTTACGGAGAGTGACCAGAGCCTGGAAGACGAGAAGCGTAAGCTCTTGGACGGATCACGTCTAGAAGATAGATGTTCACGTTTACCTCCTGATAATGTTACGGCGTGTGAATTCATGCCTCCAAGTTTTTCCGGCCGACCTGAATGTCAGTGGTGGTTGGAAATCGTTCAAGGCGCTCTCTGGTGGTATGCCAAAGAATTGACAGACAAAGGCACGGTGCCACGTATTATCGTCACCGACGTGTCCATAGAATTTCAGACACGTCTGTGAGAAGAAGAGGAGAGATGGAAGGTCGAGGAATGATGTGATATGAGTGAGAGTCTCTGAGGGAAGCAAGAGCAACGGTGAAGAGAGTGAGCCATGTTGAAGAGTCGGTGTGAATTTACGATAAGCTGCGCTGGGGATAGAGTTGTCTTTCTGGGAACTACTCTTGGGGCCTTTGCGCATAAAACGGGAAAGCTTGGCAAGAAAAGGTTGTTACACGCAGAAGAACTACGTGCTTGCTCGTCGTCGTACGGGTCAACGGGATCAAAGCGGATGACTCAAGTCATGTCCCGTGAGCCACGTGACGGTTCTCATCTTATCGACAACCGCCAATGGACATCAACTTTAGGAAGATCGACGTCGATGCTTACGACGAAGACGTACTGCTCGAGACAGAGTTATATGACCCGGACCCTCGCGAACCACTGCAGGTTGTCGAAGACGCAAAGGCAAAGGCCGCCGCAGTCAGAACTTCACTCGCCAAGT
Source organism: Lactarius indigo (assembly GCA_025766275.1). Classification (NCBI taxonomy): domain Eukaryota; kingdom Fungi; phylum Basidiomycota; class Agaricomycetes; order Russulales; family Russulaceae; genus Lactarius; species Lactarius indigo. The sequence continues at coordinate 691,335 of JAFKAC010000020.1, read as the reverse complement.
GAGCAACCACCATCCTCGCCGCCCGCCCGCAGCTCATTGTACCCCTCGGATCAGAGGTGACACCGTCGGTGCTCTAGTCACCATTCTCGAAAACCCCCCTTACGGTCCCAACGTTGACGAAGCCAAGGTGACTTATGGACGAACTCGGCATGGCACGATCTCTGACAATGTTCCGCTCCAGAACCTCACGCTCCAGACGCTCGTGACGGTGCTTAATAGCACCAAGTCGACGGACATACCAAATGTGGTCAAATTGCTCCCCGCCGAGGCGCAGGACGCCCTCATGAAGTACTTATACAAGGGCATGGGTTTACCTGGTTGGGGAGACGTCAGTGGGAGCGTCCTTCTGGGTTGGCACGAGAAGGTGTGCCAAATGCCACGCCTGTCCACGCTCATCCTCTTTCTAACCCACCATTAGCTAACAGAGGTCGCAGGGACTGGATGTATCGTTAGGGCCATGACGGACCGCAGATTGGTATGAATAATCCCCTACAGCTACGCTAATTAAATGAAAAGGGCCCGACTCATTGTGATGTATAAATGCGTAATCGTAACGCCAGCAAGGAAGTTGCTCGTCTGGGGTATCCCTGCATGCTGTCCACCCGGGTCCTTCATTTACCACGAACGTGCATCTGTCCGATCGTTGGATCGAGACATCCAGGCCAGTGATACGAGCCGGCCAAGGTGAAGTACCCCCTTTTCCCGTTAAGATCAGGGTTTCCATGTGAACTCGGAGTCAAGGGCAGTGCACTAGCTGTCCACCCAGTCGTTGGCGAGGAACACGTGTAGACGTATCACGATTGCGAACCCCCAAACAACCCCCATGATTTACGGCTCACTTCACGCCCCGAACCCGTTCTTCATCGAAGTGACTAACCATTCAACCGATCCGGCCTAACGAAGCGCCGTTTGCGTTAAGATTCCTCACCTCTACCTCGAGGCAACCCTTCCTGACATACATAAGAACATACGAAATGGGCGAGAAAAAAGACAATAACCCCATAGGAATTTTACGCCTGATACACTCTACTCCCTACTCCCTAGTATTTCCACTATGCTCGACGCATTCAAACTAAAAGAATTCGACCTTGAGCCCGTCCTCAGCTCTTGGAAGAACCCACCACGATTTCTCGGAAACCCAAAGAAGGACCCGCCAGTAGACACATGGCTGGAGCAAGTGAAGCAGGGCTGCCAAGAGCGCAAGATCCCGAAGGAGTACTGGCACAAAGTCGGCCAGCGCTTCCTCGGAGACAAGGCACGAAAACGCCTTGACGAGCTCAAGGAGGTCCTGCGCAACCTCCATGGCGGAAACTACAAGTGGGACTGGAAGAGGTTCAAGATCGCAATGAAGAACATGGGCTGTGCGTCACTCGCTTCTCCAACCCCTCTTCGTTCGATTGACTTTCCTGATAGGGGACATTGACGATAAGAAGACCGAATCGATCAAAGTCGAGAGAAAGTCCACTGGTTTGTGGTGGATCGTCGGACGAGATAAGCAAGAGGTTTCAGAAGAGCCTGCAGAGACAAAGTCGAGCGACAAGAAAAAGCCGACGGTGACGCGCAGGGCCACGGTCAGCGAGAGCCCGACGATCGAACACAAGTCCTTCCCCATCCCCGAGAAGGTCGAGACCGAGAAACCCCCACCGAAGAGGAGGGCCACCTGGCTGCATCGTGACCCCTCGACCGCTTCCACGGAGAGCGCTTGGGAGGTCGTCAAGCCCGAGCCCACGACGACGAGCTCCTCTTCGAGTTTCTGGAAATTACACCTCGCCTCATCCTCCACAAACACGCCCGCACCCACCGCCTCCAACGTGCCCACCTCATCCGCCGTCGTCTCCGCTGCCGCAGCGCCGTCTGGAGAAGGTGCGTCTTCCAGCCCCTCACTCCTAACCCGACTCATTAATTTTAAAAAATTCCCGCAGTGACCACGACCGAGGCGCAGGCGCCCCTCTGGCTACTGAACGCCACCAACGCACTCGAGTTCCTCACCTCGGAACATCCCAAGGTGATGACGACGCTCTCGGCAGTCCTCATCACCGTCGGCAGCCTCCCCGCACTCCCGGGCCTCTCCACCGCCGCGGGTGGCACGCTACTCGCCTCGCATGCCGTGCAAGCTGCTGGCGCGATCGCGGTCGGCGTCGGCAACTGGCTCAAGGCTGCACAGGACTCGGCCGCCGCAAAGGCTGTGGTCGAGTCGCAGCCCGGAGGACACGCGGCCATTGAGGAGGTCAGCCATCGTCGATGAGACGACGCGAGGCGGGCCTCGTGCCATACCCCCGTATTTTCGGACTTGTTTCACCCCCCACACACACACCCGGCCAGCGCCGCGACAAAGTGGCAAATGGAACCCGAGGGTGTTTGCAGCTTGCCTCGCTGCCTACCTGCTTCCTGGTACATCACTTGGTCCGGAGCACGAGGGGGTCTAATCTATATATTGTCAACATTTCTTTGTTCGCGGCGCACAGCCTAAACACGTGGTTTACGTCTACTTTAACGGTACTTTATGTAGGAATAGGAAATGCGCATGATCGAAACAACTAGCGTCGTGGCGTGGCAAACAAAAATGATGCATTGGTGCAGCAACGACGGACAAAACAATACGTGATGCGCGTGATGGATCGACATGCTGCCAGCTCGTGGCTGTTTTGCAGCATCTCAACTGCCATTTCGCGGCTCGATATAACAACCGTAGGGCGGCGTAGGACAGTGCCCTGAACAGTGCGGCACTACAGTACGTTTGGCATGTGTCGCAGTAGTCAGGGGAGCGGCCCCATTGACGGGGTTCAACCTTTTCAAATTTCGGAAGTCAACGCGCAGAAACCAAAACAGGACGAAGATGACAGGTACACCTGTTGGCGGAAAATATTTCCTTCCCCCTCTCTCCCCCCGAAGAATTTTCTTTCTGCGTTGCCTTGCCCTGTCCCGATTGACAAAAGAATCTTTGTTCGGGCCCTTCCGAATTCCCTCCCTCCTCACGCCTTGACGACGCTTAGCCGCCTAGCCTTAATAGCGTGTAAAAAAGGCGATAACTTGAAGAGAGATGCCGTCTTCAACACGCCGTCTCCATTACTGGTAACTGCGGAGTCCTTCCAGCTCATACATAACGTAGGCAAAAACGAGCGTCAAACAAGAACAAACAACAACCGAATCGTTAGCTCGTTCATCCATCCATTCATCTCCCATTTGGCAGAGAAGCAGCAGATCGGGGGGGTGCATATAACGATGGATGCCCGATGTACAAGGGACGGAATCATAAGCCAACCCGAGATCGGGATCGAAATCGGGGATAGGGCGACCAAGTCAACGAGCCGACTAACTGACACTGACAGCGCTTCTAGCTTTACACACGTACAGTAATACAGTACGCCTTTTTTTCTTAAGAATGACAAACACAGAGCGTGTATTCCATCGTTCTTGAAAAAAAAACTACACGTTACAGTAACCCGGTCTCTTTAAACGTCTATCACACCACTTCCGTCTCGCCTTGCAGCAGTATCGGAGCTACTCTTTCACCGACTCCCCTGGCGCTGACACTGACGCCGATACAGTTGTAGTCGCAGATGACGACGTCTGTTGTTCCTGGTCCTGATTCGCCATCCGGATCCTACAGTAGTAAGACCACGATCATCTAGTACGAGCGTGACGTGGTGCACACTGACTGGTTCCGAGCAGCGAGAACGCGGAACGTCCGTTCTCGCTCTGCGTGAGTCATGTTTGGCCAATTGGTGATACGGGAGAGCGTCTGAAGAAAAAAAAAAGATGATGATGGAGTAAACTAAAAAACTTGCGCACAGCCTAGACGCACTAACCCCATCACTGTTGACGACAAGTGGGCCCAGAACATCATACTTGGCGGAAGCTACGCTTTGGTTGCCTACATCGAGCTTCTTCAGGGCATCGTCGCTCGCGGAAGAAGCAGGCAGCGCTGGGAGCAGATGACGGCCATCGGCGACTGGTGGGTCACTTTGATCACGTTCCGAAGCCAGCTTTGCTCGGTTCTGAATCTAGCTGTAGAATCGACGTACGGGAGTGGGGAGAAAGGTCGCAAGCTTACATAACTACACCTCAGTGTCTGTCCGAATCTGGTGCAACCTCTCAATGATCTCAACCGTGAATGTGCATATCATCCGCGTCATAAACTGCCATACTCTAGTATTCGTGATAGGAAAAAACCGAAAAATTGTAATTGTAGAGATTACCAAGTCAGTGAAGGACGGCTTGATTGATGAGCTCGGAATACAACGGTGACCTGGGCTTGATATCACACGAGAAAGGTACCGGGTGCCTATTCCATTTCATGAGCGACATGGGGCGAGCGATACTGTGCGCACGCACCGCACAAACCCCGATGTGAACCGCGCCGGGGGCGTCACTTTTTCACCATGTTCGTTGCGCGACACTGGCGCCTGGAACGCAGCAATTATGCAAGCCGTAGCTATCCAGACGTTTGCATCCGCGAAGGCTTTTCCTGGACATACCCTGGAAGAAGCATTCAGATTGTGAAGGGCAGGCATCAAAATGGAGCTTGCCTCCGACCAAAGCCGAAAACGAAGTCCTTCGGGTCCGTCTGCTCATCCTCTGGTCCAGTTTGGTTCAGGAACCTCTCTGGGTTGAACCTGTGGGCGTCTGGATACATCTGTTCGTCTCGCGTCATTGCCCTATTGCCAAGATGATGTAAGAATAATGTGGATATCGTATCGCTCATCCACTGACCAGACGTTCGGGATAATCACCGCGTTGGCGGGAATATCGTACCCCCTATACTGGTCATCGTTCATCGATCGATGAGGCACGGCTGCACGATTGGATGAGTGAGTGCTCCGGGTGAAATAGCCCAAACGACTAACCAAGTGGAACAGGGCAGTGCCAGCTAGATAAGGTGGAGCGAGTATGGAGATCAAAATGGAATCGTTGGAGCAGAACGACCCCTTACCGGTAGACTTCCTTGACTACGCCTTCGACATAAGGAAGTGAGCTTCTGTCTTGAAAGTCTGGAAGACGGTCGGATCCTACGACACGGTCGATTTCGGCCTGTGCCTTTGCAAACACATCTGGGTGTAATATCATGGCCAAAATGAATGTGGCCAGCGTTGCGGACGTCTAGAACGGCTCAGCACAGGCCCCTCATGATGACAAATCGGACGTACTGTGTCCGCCGCAGCTGATCAGAACATGTGAAGTGTGAGCGTCAGGCTAAACGTCCCGATCAATAAAATTACCTCCGTATAGGGTGCCTGCAACACCTTTGATGTCTTCCTCGTCATGGACGGGGGCGGCTAGGTTGTCCGAGATGAGTCTCGACGTAAAGGAGGGTACGGCTGTGCCCGCGGCCTTTAGCGAGAGAATGAAGGAATTGCGTTATTTTCGGGAGAGTCCGAGGCATTCCCTCTCACCAGTGTTTTTTGTACCATCTCATATGGCGCATCGTGCATAGTCCGGACCTTGGCTCGGGTCCGGAGGGCGTGTCGCTTGAAACCGGCTCCTGGCATCCACGTAGGTATGTGTCTTACTAAAGGGGTTCGGTTAGGGGAGGTTCACGGTAGAGCCGCGGCAGATTGCGACATACGGGCAGGAAAAAAGTCAACGAGCACGGACCCCGGGCTACCGCTGGTGACGGTGTCTGTTCCGGCTTCTTCTGCCAAGCGCACATAGAGTTCATCTGTCGAGCGGACGGTGTGGCCATAAGTTATTTTCATGATCGTCCCCGCTGCAAACCTTTTATGGGGTGAGTGAGGTAAACGAAGATAAGAAGGTGTGTGTTTACCGTCGGATATGCTGGAGAAAAGCGTCCGGGGTTTCAAGAAGACCACGCAATAAAATACGAGTTTCGGTGCGCTGGGTGGGGCGGAAGGTGTGTACGCCCTTGATGAAATGGTCCTGTATCAGACGACGTTGTCTGCGGAAGCGGGGGCCATATGGGAGTTGGGGAAGGGACGCGTCCCAACCCATCCTGCCGAGGAGTACGTGAGTGAATGAGGAAGGCCCAGTGTGGGGATCAATCACATTTCGGCTATAAGAACGAAACGGGGACGACAGGAATAATTGAGGCTGCGCTTTTCCATGAGGTCTTGGGCAGCTCTCAACGTATTCAACACGACCATCGAGCGTCCAAAGATATGAAAGTACACGACGTCGCCTATCAGAGCATGTCAAGTGATACCGGTGACGAGTGTAACAAGGACACATACCAAAGACGGCGCCCCACTCTGTGAAGCGTAGCTCTTGGCTGTCGAAAGACATCTGACGAAGATTGCCAATGAAGGGATCGGGCTTAGGACCGGGTGGTAGCTTGAGGCGTCGTGCAGAGATCCACCGGGAGAAGAGCCAGGTACAGATACCGAGTGCTACGAGGGATGCGTTGGTAGCCATTCGTTACAGGTTGAGTGGGATATGGGTTCGTTTTTAAAGCAAAAAGAAGAACGGGATTTGCCCATTGGGAGAGACGAGGGGCGTCTCAAGGTGCCTGGAATACATTCCAAAAGGCAAACGCCTCTTGGGATTATGAATGAATTTCGAAGACGAGCTCGCATGCAGCCCAACAAAGCGCCGTGAATCACTGTAGCCGAAAACCTGGGAAGAGGTGGTTCCCATCCGCTCCATCCGTTCCTTGGGGAGGGAACGCCAATCGGGCAAAGGTGCCCGATTCGATTCGATGGGGTATCACGTGGCATCAGATTACACATGTCGTTTCAGCACGTGCGTCTTGGCTCCTATCGCGTGGTGTGCGACTTGGTCCGTGGACGGGGGGGAAAGGGTGAGGGGCAAGGGCAAACGCTTTGCCCTCTCCCATCAGGGTGGACTTTGCTGTGGCGGTTCAACACCTCTCTATTCTTCCAACATACACACACACAAACACACAATAGGAAAGTACATCTTTTTTTGTTTCTTTACGTTTTTCGCTTGTATACATTGTTGGGAGGGCATGCGAAGATTGTGCAGAGACTCTATTAATGCCAATCGATGATTGTGTGTCCTGACAACAGTGTGTGTGAGCAAGTCGGCTTGGGTAACATAGCTACGACTCCGCCCGTCACGATGGCTGGCACAAACTGGGCCCGTCAGAGGGCACCGGCACTGGTGCCAAGGTTCCAAGGTGAAAAGGCTGTGGATGGTTTTATGAAAGGGAAGAATAGAGAAAAGCCTCTGTGTGGGCTTTGACCGGGATCAGATAACGAGGTGAATTCGCCGCAGAGAGTGGCACAGCTCTGCCGCTTGCCCCCTTTGCCTTGCGTTGCCCCTCGGGCCAAGCACGAGCACAAGCGCAAAAACGCACAATACAGAAACCGAAACTACTAGACTTCTCCGGAGACATAGACAACAAGTCGATTACAAAGCGCCCATCTTTCGGATCATTCGTGGTGGTCGCTGCCCGAATCATTCCAACGACATATAACACCCTCTCTCGTCAGACGCCGTTTACGCCCAAAACCATCCTAGGAATTTTTGACGCCGCCTCCAGTCTACTCGTTGGATCCATCGATGAACTCTCCCATTCTCGTTTGGATGCTTTATCTCAACCGCGAGGTTACCACAGAGGTCCGTCTCGGAATATTTCTTCCATATTTTTTTTTTCTTTCCCCATTCAATCAATCCCTTGAAGGAATACGAAAAGTGTTACGAACTCATTCACAACACCGTCCCCCATGCGAAGAACATTCCCGCAAACCCATCCTCCGGCGAATCGCTACGTTCGTTCGACCTTTCTCCGTCTCGGACCGTCTTCGCACACAATTTTTTTCTAACCATTTACGACCTACAGGCCAAATAATCGCCCAAATGATGCCACTTCTCATGATGAGGCACCGTCGAATACCCCGTGCCCGGTGGCGGGACCACAGTACGCACAACGGGAAGCACTGGATAGAGCAGGTACACCCAAAACAATATTTTTCTCTAAAACAAAACGACAAACCTCGTACGTTATTATTTCCAGATGCTGGACCATGTAAACCCAGAACACCATCTTCGGTCGATGATCGGCTACCACCTCGCATGGGAGAGTTCTCTCGTCGGGATGGTCATGGTCCAGGGCAAGCAGCGCGAGGTCGTCAACATCGGCCTTGGGATCAAGCAAGTCGCCGTCGAGCCGCGCGACGCCACCGTCTCCGCCTACGTAGAGTCCCTATCGCACAAGGTGCGTGTCGTCGTCGCACCCGATATACCCCATCCTGACTCCTCCCGCATCGTTAGCTCACAGGGCTCGAGATGTCCTTCCTAGCGCCGAACCTCGGCGACGAGGTCGTGCTGCGCCGGCTGTGCATCCTGCTGGCGCTCAAATCCGCCTACATCAAGGCGATCGGGCAACCGATCGGCTTTGATTGGTCCCGGCTCGAGTTCAACATATCCGAGGAGACGTGCAGCGGCGATGGGCAGCCGCTCACCGGCTGGGAGTTCCGCCTGTACAAGGCACACCTCGGCGTGCAGCGCCGCGGCATCCTCGTCGAGGAGAGCTATCAGTGCGTCACGGCCCACTTCCGCGGCACGCAGGACTCCAAGTTCGTGTGGCAAGATAACAACAAGGACCTCGAGTCCTGGGTCCAGTTCATCAACATCGACCAAATGACCAACGTCATTCCCAAGCTCACCGATTAACCCCTACTCCTCATTCCCAAACCTGCGCATCATCCATCCCCTTCGCTGTGGCTCGCAAAACCCCCAACGCTATCTATTCATCCCATGTTTTGTGCCCCTTCTTGAAACCGTTTTGTGTGCTTGATATACCTCAAACTGTCCCCTGTCTTTCAATACGCTTGTCTCCATTTAATAATGTATCTGGCACTCAAACTATCACCGGTTGGTTCCATTCCGTGACACCCTTGCGCCACCCGATGGAAGAACACAGACCCTTTACCGCGTGTTTTCCCTATACTGTAAACAGCTCTCGAATTTACGCGAATGTAGGGGATTAAGCGCCCTCGATATGTGTGTTGTAATGTAGAAGCCAAAACAAGCCATCTGTGCCAGATTATGCCACCCAAGGAGACCGTACGCGACCCCACCTACCCGGATTAAGAGTTGATGTGCAGCGCAGCCTCCCTTCTTCTCCTCAACGCGCCCTCGTAAGCCTTGCACACCCACTTGACATGCGCCACGCCGCGCGAGTCGCCCACCGCCACGAGCCGGTGGTGCAGCACCTCGATGTCTGCAAATGTCAACAATGGCGGCACACGCTCGTCCTGCACGTCCAGCGGCGTCGTAAGCCTCACGAGCGGTCGCCCACGATCTGCAAGCGACACGCGCGTCGCGCGCATATCCCACTGTTGCGGCGCCGCGCGCACGCTGTGGGGAGGATAGCGCGCGACAAACGCGCGCAAGCACCCGAGCGCCTCGTCCAGCTGGCCCGTCCTTATCGGCAACAGATAAGCAAAAAAAAAAAAAAAAGTAAAATTTGCGCTGGTGGATGCTTACAGAGCGAGGATCCGTATTCGCGCCGCATATGCACGCTGTATGTGTTGCACGCTCACGATCTGAGACGAGTTCTCGAGCCCGACCCATTCGCGCCACGCGTCCTCCGCAAAACCCCTGGCGGAGGACACGGTATGTTCGCGCGCGCAGCGCTCGAGGGCTTCGACGAACGTGAACCCGTCTCTCACCAGGCGCTCCTGCGCAAAGACGGTGCGGAACGCCTCGTGCGCCGACTCGAGCGACGCGTGAGCGTACAGGACTGAGAGGTACGCATTGAGCAGGCGTGGCGTGACGCGTACGTCCGGGAGCGCGGGGAGTGCCTCAGCGCCGGTTTGTGATGATAACGACGACGAGCGCGAGAAGCGGGCAAAGAGCGCGCGCGCTTCGTTGAGTACTTCGGCACTGCTCTGTGGTGGCAAATGCGCGAAGCTGGGCGGTGACGCCGTTTCGACGGGTGATGACGACGACGCTGTCTCCTCGATTGGTTCTTCCGAGCGGCTAGGTGGTACTGCGGCGTCCGCCACTAAAGGAGCCATGGAACGCCTGAACGGGGGCTTGTACGCTGCATACGCGTGAAAGACGTGCGTCATGATACGTTCGTCGACGACGACCTCTGGGTTCTGCCGCGCGACCTCGACCATTTCCGCGAGGATCCAGCGCGTGCGTCCCAAGTCGCCAATACGCTTCGCGCCTTCGAGCAGCGCCCCAAACGTCCGGGAAACAGGGTGGAATGTCCCACGTCCCCGCGCATCGCGGTGTGCGTCGAGCATCTCCTTCGCCAGCCGAAATGCCTCGTTCACGTACACCTTCGAGCCTGAGCGCGCGCACGCGATGATCACGGCGTCGTATGCGCCGGCGGTGGGTGGGATCCCGCAATCGACGGTCATTTCGGTGAATAGGTCGAGCGCGCGCTCCGGTTCGGCGGGGGTGGGTAACCCGCAGGCGCGGATCATCTGCGTGTAGAGGACGTCGTCTGGCAGTGGGTGTGCGACGTATCGCATGTGCGCGAAGAGATCCCAGGCTTGCGCGTGGGCTTTCGAGGACGAGGTGCGAAAGAGGGCAGCGATGAGTCGTGAATAAGCAGTCATTGGCGCGGGTTGCCCAGCGCTCTCGTAAGTATGAAGAAGTGAAAGGGCGTCGTTGGGGATGGTGCCAGTGGGGACGCTCTTTTCATGCGCCTTGATATGTAAATGGCGCTGGTTGTCGGTGAGTGGACCTTAGGGAAAGCGATTGAGGGAGACGAGCGAAGTGTGGGTGGGTGGACGCACCTTTTATGAACGTCTGCATAAACTGCTCGCAACCCAAGACGTCTCCTCTCTTGGCATACCACCTCATGACGTCGTTGGCATGCTCTTCTATCAGCTCTATCCCTGACGCCTTGGTAGAAGTGAGTAGCGAATCGCCTAGTATAAGAGTGAAGGGCCTACCATCATGAGTTCGACAGCGGTTTTAGCCGAGCGGGGATCGTTGTGAGCAAGCTAGATTTTCTTTCGTTCAGCGATAATGAGTTTATCGCGACGGCAGGTACGCACGCAAAGTCGTGTGAGTGACTGCCATTCCTCCATTGAGAGCAGGGCTAGGGGTACGTCATTCGCAGACGAAGGACGCGCGTGCTGGATAGCCGCCAACTCTTGAATTATTGGGGTTAAAAGATCGAGCGCGACGCGATACAGTAGTGTTGCACTGGAGCTGGTCTGAGCTTGGACGGGAATGAGCGGGGAGTCAGACTCTGCTCGTTGGTTTGGCAGAGCAGAGAGCGCGTCGGATGGAGCAGACGGTGAGGGAGACAGTCGAGACACGATCGCCTCTACGACCGCTCTATCTTGTTCTTCCGTGAATACGGGCGCCGGGGTGACTTTAGTTTGGTCATCGGGCAAGGCGAGTAGGTCTTCGTAGAGCTCTAGTAGTTCTTCTTCGCGGTAGGTGAGGTCGGGTGATACTTCCTGTGTCAAAGAGTCAAGGAGATCCCCCAAAGTCAAAAGCCTCGTACCTCGTTTTCGATTGTGACAGCAAGTGCCTCTACTCTCTGCGCGAGTTCGTTGGCAAGAGAAGGTCGGCTCGGAACAGATAAGACGTGGCGTCTGGTCCTCCTTCCACTAGAAGAGACATAAACACGTGAGAGGAGCGGGGTAACCGGTTACATACCGCGAGCTAACAACAGTCGGTTCGTGGAATGTGGACGGAGGCTGGGATGTAAGAGCGGCGTGTTGGAGCCACCTGTGAGGGCATCGCGGGGAAACTCTGAGGACGAGCAAGTCGAGTAGACCGGATGGAAGGGCAGTCCTCAAGGAAGACATTGGGGTGTTACCGGTAGCGAACCGAGTCTGCCAGCTCACGGGAATATCACATGACCATCCCCGATTATAAAACCTCGCTCGAATCACACTCGCGATCTCCATCACATACATACAATGGTCAAGGCTGTCGTTCTTGGTGCTGCTGGTCGGTGATACTGCTCTCCCCCCTAATCTCTCTCAATCCCCGGTCCTAGGTGGAATCGGCCAACCTTTGGCCCTCCTGCTCAAAACCAATCCCCGGGTTACCGAGGTGACTTGATCTCCCCACAGATCGTACATACGCTGAAATATCCACCAGCTCGGCCTTTATGATATCGTCAACACACCCGGTGTCGCAGCCGACCTCTCTCACATCGCAACCCCGGCCAAGGTCGAGGGTTACCTTCCCCCAGATGACGGTCTTGCAAAGACTCTCAAGGGTGCCGATATCGTTGTAATTCCTGCTGGCGTTCCCCGCAAGCCAGGAGTGCGTACCGTCCACTGATACATAGATTGCGCTGACTTGTCTCTCTCCTAGATGACTCGGTGAGTTTTTGCCCCAAATTCTGTAGCGATGACTAAAATGCGATTATCTAAAGAGATGATCTCTTCAAGGTAAGCGCGGTTAGAAACAGTGGTGATAAAACCTGACCTCAGCTAGATCAATGCCGGCATCGTTCATGACTTGGCCGTTGGCATCGCCACGACAGCCCCCAAGGCATTCGTCCTTGTCATTTCCAACCCCGTCAACTCCACAGTCCCCATCGTCGCCGAGGTTTTCAAGAAACACGGTGTTTTCAACCCCAAGCGGTATGTTCTCCGCTTACCTCACCCGGGACGATTGGCGCTGATTCCATCAGGCTGTTCGGTGTAACCACCTTGGATGTCGTCCGCGCATCAACTTTTGTCGCTGAGATCATTGGCGATCTCTCCAAGTCTCCCGATGTTGTCGTGCCCGTGGTTGGAGGTCACTCCGGTGTCACCGTACGCTGGATCGATTGTTTTTGTTGACCCCCGCTAACGCCCGTGCTGCAGATCGTACCCCTCCTTTCTCAGTCGTCCCACCCACTCCCTTCTGGCTTTGCCACTGAAAAGTTGGAGGCGCTCACGACACGCATCCAGTTTGGTGGTGACGAGGTCGTCAAAGCAAAAGACGGTGCCGGATCCGCAACGCTCTCCATGGCATACGCTGGCGCCGAGTTCGCCGCCAAGGTCATCGATGCCCTCGCAGGCAAGAAGGGGCTCGTCGCCCCTAGTTATGTCCACCTCGGCGCAGACGAGGTAGGCGGGGCCGTATTGAAGGGAGAAATCGGCAAGGAGCTAGATTACTTCTCGACGAACGTCGAGATTGGGGTGAGTTACGCACCGTCCCCTTCACGTCGCCCCTCGACCTAATCACCCGCGATAGCCCAACGGTGTCGAGAAGATCATTCCTCTGGGCAAGTTGACCAAATACGAGCAGGACCTCATCGCCGCGGCCGTCCCCGAACTCACGACCAACATCGAGAAGGTGAGCTCTTATCGGTGTTCTCTTTGACGCAATTGGTTGATCCGTGATGTAGGGCGCCACTTTCCAAAAGACGCCTCCTCCCGCAAAGGTATAGGTACGAATGAAAACATATCGTGTACGTTGGTGTGTAGAAGCAGGCGTGAATAAATAAACCTGGTGTTGTAGGTACAGTAGTACCCCTTCCTCCGATAATGAAAGGCTTCTCCAGTAGTCCTGTCAGGATGGCAACCGGTTATGAAGGCTAAGTGCATCGAAATCGTACAGCGCTCAGACCTTGTCCCACGTATGGTTCGCCTGGGAAGGACGCCCTAGGCAGCACTCTAGCTTATCAGTCAACCGTGTGAAGTTATGTGATGGCAATATCAACGCTGCTGCGATCTTCCTAATTCGAAGTACGGAAATGTAAAACACCTGGCTATTCTTGATCAGATCGCACGCCCTACATCCGCAGGCCAGCGTACAAAAGGGCAAGTTCAGGGCGCCGGGGAATGCCTCAGACTCTTCATCTGGCGGTCTTAACGCTAGTGCTGTAACCACCGTTCACAGTACGTTACACTATCCTTCTACGGGGATACGTCATCTTCCTTTACCGGCACCTTCCAGCTACTACTTCACACACGTTGCTCCACACCCACGCGGGAATTTTGCCACGATTCAATGTCAGGTGAGGCCACTGGTACGGCGCTGGAGCAGCTGTATAGATGTCTTACGGGATGGCGCCTCACCTCGGTACGTACAGCGCGTGCCGGCGGCGTCATGCGTGCTGACTGGTGTACACACAGGATATTGCGGGTACGAGCTTCACCCCGTTTCACTTACAGTAGCGAGAGAGAATTCCTGACTTCCTCGACGATCAGTGGCGAGCGCAGCGCTGATCGTGAGTCGCGAATTATTATTTTTTGAGTCGATCAGCGCGACGCTCATTGATGCGTTGCAGTTTTATGACTGGGCGCTGACAAGTAACGATGAGGTGCGCCGCGGCCCTATGAATGCCTGTTGAGGGTTCTCAACGCGCTCGTCGAGACAGCTTGGATTCCTATGGCGCCGAGAAAGGATCACCTATACCCGTATATTATTTGCGCTGGCGCGGTACCCGGCACTCGCGTGTGCCATTGTGGATCTCCTTCCGGTGCGCCGTGAGACTCTGCATTGATAAGAGCGAGAGACCGATGATCAGGTGGGGGTAGCCAACGGTCAAAATAGACAAGGTCACGACGTGTCTGCGCCTTGTCACTGTCCTATGCTCAGAGCGTGAGCAAAAACGTCTTAATATTCCCGAATCGACGACGCGTTACACAACTTTTGTAGTCATACTTGCGACGAGAACGTGGGCCATATGGGAGAGGAGCCGCCCGATGCTGGTGTTTCTGGCTGTTCTGGCTACCGTACGCTTGCAGGCTCTTTTTTTACGTCCGTGGCGTGTTGACCGACGGAGATGGTTCAAAGGCCTGTGCTGCAACAGCAATCGTGATAATTGAGCGGGACATTGTCACGACAGTTGGTACGTAGTTCGATTTCGCACTAAGCAACAATTTCGATTTGTGTCAGTGGCACCGTCCGCCGCTCCGACCGTCCAGGGAGTGCGGCAATGTCAAGTACTGACGAGTGCGGTCAAGCATGCGTGGATCGTCCCGTATCTCGTCGTAATGGTGTTTGAAGCTGGTCAGTCCGATCATCCCGGTGCGCTCGATGTCGTGGCTAACACCGCACAGTGGTATTGGCTTTGACTGTGTACAAGATTTTGGGTTACTATAGAGGAATCCCCAAACAATTTAGATCAAGGTTGTTTGACGTACTTTGGCTCGATGGTCGGTCCCTACGCTCCACTAGGAGTGCTAGCTGACACTTGCGATTCGCCAGGAGTGATGTATTTCGTTTTCATGCTTCGTAAGTCAATTTATCCGGTATGCCCGACCTCAAGGACGTTGACACCGCGCCCATAGTTCTGGGTATTCTGAACGTCGGATTGGTGCTACAAGTACAGGTGAGCCTAGTCCTGACGAGCATATTAACTGTCTCGCTGATAGGCCTAAAGGTTCCACAATTGCGAGCTGGCGGGACACAGTAAGCTTACGAATATACTTAGCCAGTGCTAAAGTGATTGTTTGCCGTTAGGCTCCAGACGGTCCTGCATAGCGTCCTCTCGACACGGATTGTGTTACACCTGGTGACAGTTTCAAAGCAAGATCTCGTTAATTCGGGGTCTTCTGCTTTAGCGCAGTATCGGGTGTCCTCACAGATGGAGTTTGTGGAAAGGGGATCACAGGGTAGTACAGGCGAACATGTGACCATTACGCGATAGCAACACGATCACATGACCGTTCCTTGCAAGTCGAACATCAACTTTAATTCGGATTTCTTGAGCTTGCAACAACCACGACGACCTCGTCGATTCGCTCCTTCATTCACAACAACCATGTGGGCAAAACTTAGCAATGCTCTCAAGTCTCGTCCTACTGTGGAGGAGACAGAGCCCTCAAGCCCCGATGTCATGTCCAGTGTCCTCGAGCAACACCCCAATTTATCTGTGTTCCACAACGATGACGATGCCGAGAACAGGTCCACAGAGGTCCCCTTTCCAGCACCAAGTCCACCCGCCTCGCCATCAAGGAGTCGACACGGTGTACTCAGACGGATATCAAGGAGCGGGAAGAACGACAACGGCGAACCATCGAAGGTCTCTTCTGCGCTAAAGCTGCCGTTGCGCCTCCCAAAGAAGGTGAAATCCCACATGAGCATCCATACAAACCGTAAGCGTAGCCCACACGAGACCGTCGTTGCTGCTCACCAGGGCGATTCCCAGTGTCTCAAGTTTCCATCAACACCACAGATTCAATGAGAGCGACACCAACAGACTCCGTAAGACCTTCGACCGACACTGCGAGACGCCCGGAGACGCCCATGGACGGCAAGTACGGCTCTCTTCGTTCCATTCTCCGCGATCGCAACACTCCCGCTACGGGCCAAAGCGTCCGGTTCTTCTCCCGCGATGCATTCAAAGTTATGACACCAGACGGATCAGCGACCAGCGAGCAGGGCGAATCCCCTCTCCCAGACAGCCTGCGCGTGAACGAAGCAAATCCTCAAGCGGCACTCTCACCTTCAGGTTCCCGCGTCCGCCATCGTGCTCGTGCCCAAGACTTGTTCTTACCTGCGCAAAGCACCTCATCTCCACCAAGCTCACCAAGTATTGTCGCCCAATCCCTTGGTTCGATGATGCCATTACCACCACCAGAGTTTACTAGTATCTTCGACATGTCACAGCGAGACTTGGCCCCTATTACTGCTAATGCCGCGGCGCCGCTACTCGATGATGCCGTAGAGATCTTCGAGACTGACCAGTCCATGGAAGATGACACAGAGCAGGTGTCTCAGCAACCGATGTCGTCTCCAACGATCACAAGATTACCCAAACCCAAGGAAGGAGATCAGACCCTCTACCACTCCATGGAGACTTCAAAGGCACCCATGCATGACCGGAGTCACTCATTCAGCTTTGGCCAGACCGTCTTCCGTCCCATGCCGAAGGGATCGGGGCTTCTCGATAGCGCACCCATGATCGAGCCTTCTCCAGGTCGAAATCGTGCGGTAAGCGAGTCTATGTTCCACACGTTATCGCGAGTGAGCAAGAACCCCGAGTCGGACATCAATGATCTCAGCCCCGCGGCGGTTGTTTTGTATTCAACACCCTCCGCGGACCGTGCTTCGAACCTATCTCCACCACCTACCGAACCTGATCCATTCCGTGCGAACGCGACGACATTCTATACGCCAGGCACATTGCTTCCTCCGTCGCCACCCACCGCTCTTCCTGGACATGCGCGCAAACCTTCCCAGGAGGAAGACATGATTTGGTCCCTGCGGACACAACTCGCGCTTCAACAGGAGTTGTGTGCTCAATACGAGGTCGACCTTGGCGCGCGTGATGCGCTCGTCTCTGCCCTCACCCAGCGAGTCGACACGGTCGAGAAGGAGAACGACAAGCGCCGGGGTGTCGTCCGCGGGTGGAAGAAGAAGGTACAGGAACTCGAACGCCTGTGCCGAAGTCTCGAGGAAGAGGTGGACCGCAGCCGTGAGGAGAGTGTGGAGCGGAGCATCATGGACGAAGCAAGCGGCGAGGCGCTGAGGCAGCTGCACAGGCAGATCGCGGGCCTCGAGCGCGAGAAGGGCGAATTGGTCAGGAACAGCATCATCGTCCTGGACCCGCCGGCGAGGATCAAGCAGCTTGAAGATGAAGTCGTCCAGTTGCGCGAGGAGATTCGCCATCGTGAAGAGGTCGAGCACGACTTGCAGGAGGATCTCCGGACTGCACAAGAACAGATCGAGCTGCTCAACACTGTAGGGGAGATGAACGACGAGTCACGCATCGCATCCGTTGCGGCAGTCAGCGAGGAGCACGAGCACCACCGGCGGGCGAAGGAGATGTGGGAGGAAGAACGCAAGGCGCTGCGCCAGGAAGCGGAAGACGCGACGAAAGCCCTGGCGAAGAAGGAAGACGAGATGGCTATTCTGCGTGACGAACTTGAGGCACAGTGGAAGAACACCGAGCAGACGGGCGAGAGCGTGGCACGGCTCAAAGAAGAACGCAACGTGCTGCAAAGCGAACTTGTCGCACTGGAGGCGAGGATCGAGAGTATGGAGCTGGACTGGAACGACGCAGACAATCGCCGTTCGGAGGCAGAGAACGCGCTCCACGTCGTCTTTGCAGAAAAGGAGAACCTCGAGCACGAGAAAGTTCAGGTAGACTTTCCCCTTTGTGTTTGGCGCGCAACGTTTTTTTTTTACAAGTCGTATTTTCAGCTCGAGACCGAGCTAGCCGAATCGCGTCAGCACGCTGACGACCTCACTAACACCCTCCAAGAACACGAGGCGAACACCGAGTCACTTCGACAAGAGCTCAAAGCGGCCAACGACAGCGTCGCACGCCTCGACCAGGACATCCGCCAGCGCGACACCGAACTTGAGGGGCTTGCCCACCGCGTCGTTGCCCACGAGGACGAGGCCGAAGATGCGCGCTCTGAACTCGCGACGCTCAAGCGTGAGCAGACACGCACGGCCGACGAACACCGCCGCGCACTGGCGAACCTCACAGCACGTGCAGAGAGTGCACAGGCCGAGCTAGAGGCCGCGGTTCAAGGGAAGGGTGAGGCCGACGTTGCTGCGGACACACTGCGCGAGCGCGTGGGCACTCTCGATGCCGAGCTCGAAAAGCTGCGGAGACAAGTGCGCGAGTTGCAGGCGGAGAGCGCGAATCGCGAAGTCCACATCGCACAGATGGAGAAGCAGCGCGATAGGGACCGCGAAGACCTGCAGGGCCTCAACATCGCGCTGGATTCGAAGCAGCAGGAACTCGAGTTGGTCAGTCTTGATCTGTGTTCTGCGCCCGTCTCTTCGTTCTGACAAAACTGTTAGTTGAAGCGCCGGATGAGTGTCAAAGCTACGGCGGGCCCGACTCCTGCGCCGGGCAAGGTCGGCCATATCCGTCGCGAGTCGAGCAACTTCTCTCCGCCAGGTCACACATCGCGACCTGCGTCCCGCCTCTCCGACGATAGTAAAGACACGTCGTCGAAGGCGGGTAAAGCCCCCGAGGTGTCCTCGACAACTGCGCGCGTCACGACCCTAGGCAAGAGCGTCCGGATAAACGCGACAACCCCGACGAGCAGCAGCACAAGTAACAAGGTCCCTACGCCAACGACCATCAAACCGACGCGCACGGTCGAGGGCTCGATGGGACCACCTCCCGCCGCCCGAAAGCGCGCATCGCTCTCCACCACGACCTCCCCAACTGGCGTATCTCACGCGCGGGTGCCCTCCATGTCCTCCACATTTGGCCGTGCGGCGGCCAAGTCACCGCCCCCAGCGACCACCACGACGGCGACACGCGCCGCGCTACGGCGGCCATCGTCGATGTCGGGCACAGAACTGCTGCGCCAGGCGAAACTCACGTCGCCGTCGTCGTCGTCTGACGTGGACCGCTCGACGTCGGACGAAAAAGAGAACACGATGCGCCCGTCGCCGCGCGCGACTGCGTCATCGTCGACGACGGGATCGTTGTCGGCTGCGTCCAAACGCAGGTCAATGATCGCGGCACCGATGTCATGATTTCTTTTCGATTCGATTCGCTTTCGTTATTTTATGCTGGCGGTCGTCGTCGATATACATACGTGATCGCGCGATGCCACTTTTTTTTCTTGTTCCCTGCCCCTGTCGCTGATCTTTTGATGCGCCATCTCACTCACGTTTCTTGCCTTGCCTTGCCTTTCTTCCCATCTCCCACCCCACCCCCCTTTCCCTGACTCTCGCTCTGTGCTTATTTATTATCGTCGACTTCTGTGGCAAGAGTCGAGCAGCTCGATTATTCGACGCGCTTCCATTTACTCGCAAGTGTAATATCTCTCTGACCCTGTATGACCTTAGCCAAACCCGTCGTGTGTCCATATAAGTCGTCGGACGTCGTCCCCAAGCGGGGAGCAACCGTGTTGGTCCCCGCAATCAGAATATTTATGTCCTTTTATGCATGGAGTCTCGTGGAAGAGTACGGCTCTCGACCTGGTTCTTGCCCAGAGTCATCTTAATCGTTCACTCGAGGTTGTATATATTGCCCGCGTCGAACCGGTCGACGCAAGTCCCATTGGTGGGGATCGTCTTGCACTTTTCATCGTCTGCTTGGAACTCACACAATCCCTCCCTACTATCTTCAGGTCAAAGAGCCCCGCAGGAGATTTTTGGCCCGTGTGGTGGTGGATCCCAAAACAGAAACTCGTACCTTATTCATTTACTACCTGCTTACTAGAAGCCCACCCGACATTATAATATCCCGTACTTAGCATACTTAATGGAATACGGACACCGTGACTTGAGCTCCAGATCTCAGCAGGGAGCGGAAACGGATTCCTGGGTCGCAGGGTCTACCAAGGAGCCTGGCTATAGTACATCAAGGCGTTGAGGTACATCAACTGGCATGATCCTGTTTCATATTCCTTCTGTCCCTTTTTCCGAGCCCTTTCCCTTGTCGCCGTCTTTTGTGCAGTATCCTTGGGTGGAAAATCGGCGCCAGCTAGACCGTGACCGGTACTAGTATAGTACATCGCTTCAACTTGAACCGGTCAGCTCTGCCATTGATTCAACCAAAGAGCCACTGGCGCTGGCACGATGACACCAAGGAACATACGACCGCTTGGATTGCCAGTGTCGCAGTTGGAACCTTGTTGAAATTTTTTTTTGACCTACTGGCAACCCTAGTCTAGGCACAAATGGGTCATACATAAAATCTGTGATGCTGCTCAGAGGTCGTCACTGTAATGGCCGTGGCCTCTCTTCAGGCATTACTTATTACCATCTACGCTGTGACTGGTTCCGTGTAGCATTTATGCAGTCCGGGTCGCCCCCTCCTATCGGTGATATCACTCATGTGTGTAGGAGTATACTTCGAATTCATTGAATTTCTGAATGGTTTTGTAGGGCCAAAGATACTACGATGATCTCGTTGAATGCACTGGTTGTTCAAACACTTCTGACACCCTAGCGTGTCTGCGGGCAGCACCCTACGACAAGTGGATAGCTCTCAGTTAATCGCCACATAAAGTGTGCGTCGCCTACTTCCCCAATGCTCCTCAGAGTTTCGTAGCGGCCAACGAACCATCGTACAGCCTCTTGCGCTCGTCTGGCAAGTCCGGGTAGATGGCGTTTTTCTGGCAGATGACCCCCAGAAACTCGTCCAGCAAGGGAACGTTGCGAGAACCCCGTTCGTCACAGGGGACTGCGATGATGAAGGGACTTTGTTTGCCCTTTCTCAGCTCAACCGTGATGTAAATACTCGAATTTGTTTTTGGCATGGCAGCAGTTGCACTGATTGCCGAGTGCCCAGAGGACCGACGCGGACCTACGCGATTTTTATCAGGGTTCTTCCTGCCCAATGTGACGGATGCAGAGTTGGACGAGCTGCTGACTCGTGGTTGAATCCAGAGCCCGGTGGGAGGGTATATGGCTCTCAGAAACAGGAATCCGGTCCACCTAACTGACGTTCCGAGTCACCATAATAGCCCGACTACTGCGCTCTATTCTCTGTCACCGTACTATCACCAACCGGGCCCTCCATGTGTGTCATGTCCTGGCTTCAGTTCATCAATCATTTCCTCCAATTTCGTGAAATCGGGTGTCCCGAGATCCGTGACCTATACGGCCTACAAAGTGAGCCAACGTCGAAAATGAAGAGACGCAAATCCGGCGAGGCGCACAGGATCTCACCTGACGATAGCGGGGAAGCCATCAGTACCACAGCCTGGGTTCCAGCCAGACGTGATGTCATTGAGACGCGGGAGGGCTTTGTCGTAGAGCCAGGGGTTGAAGAAGCTAAGCGGGCGCTCGCCTTTTGAAATGAGGTAGTCGTACAGCAGCGAAATAATACCTGCCACGGTCTGTACGTCGTGCGGCCAGCTGGGTTCTCGAGAGTTGACGACGGCAGAAAAAAAGAAGGAAAGACGCACGGGCGTCGAGTCGCTCGTACCGTCAATCATCTCGAAGTTCCCATTTAGGACGATCATAAGGGGCATCGCCTGGGCGGAGATGTCGGGTATCCCGCGGCCATAAGGACCACACGGTGACCAAAATACAAAGTAAGACAAGGTCAGGTCAGGTCAGGTCGCGACAGCGAACAGGCTTGAAGAGACCCTGATACATATCTCCGATAGTCCGGAGGAAGGGGGCCACCGCGTTCGCTTGGTAGGGTGGGCACCGGAAGTAGTTCGAGAAGCCGCCCCGGAGAGAGGCGCGGTGATCTCGGGGCTCTGACGTGTCGAGCCCCCAACGCTAGCGACCCATGGACCTACAAACACGTGGTGGTTGTGATCAAGGTTGTGATACCTACGTCTGTGTACCGCTTTCGAGAAAGAAAAAAACGCAGCACCTACAGGATGCGGGGTACTGGGGGAGGAACTGGACACTGACATCTCCAGAGCTTTTCTGGACCAAACAGTACCCCTCATCGCCGAGGCCCCAGTCACTGGGCGAGAGGAGGACGCTGACGCCGTGCGCGCCAAGCTTCGCGAACAGTTCGCACAAAAGCTCTACAAATTGCTGTGGGACTTCGTACTTGTTTCTGCTGTATGTCGTGCTG
Source organism: Lactarius indigo (assembly GCA_025766275.1). NCBI lineage: Eukaryota > Fungi > Basidiomycota > Agaricomycetes > Russulales > Russulaceae > Lactarius > Lactarius indigo. The sequence continues at coordinate 669,029 of JAFKAC010000020.1, read as the reverse complement.
ATTGTCTGTGGGACGTTCTTCTGTTCAAACACATCATGATAGGCAAGCCAATGAATGTATTGGTCTGCGGGTACAATCTCCTCGCTGCCTCTCTTTAGACGGGGATAATAACGTGGTAAAGGTCGTGAGTTCCTGATGCCCCTACCTTACCCACAACACCTTTCCCGACACCATGCCTGGAAAAACCTGGCACTGCAGGAGTTTCCAAAAAAAAAAAAAACGAATGAAATGAGATTTAGCGTGAAAATTAGTAGCACATGTATATTGGTATCTGGGGTTGTGTTCATCAGAACCAAGAGTTAGGTCACCATGTTGGGAGGGGGAATTGACTTCCATTTAGCAATTATTCCCCCCAATTTCGTAAAGTCGAGTGTCCCGAGACCCGTGACCTAGAGAGGCAACGTCGAAAACGAAGAGACACAAGTCTAGCAGTACGTACAGGATCCCACCCGGTGATAGCAGGGAATCCATTGGTCCCACAGCCCGGGTTCCAGCCATTTATAATGTCGTTGAGGCCCTCGAGGCCGTCTTCGTAGAGCCAGGGGTTGAGGAAGCCGAGCGGCTGCTTCTCGTGCGAAATGAGGTAGTCGTTCAGCAATGAAATGATGCCTGCCACGACCTGCGCGTTGGGCAGTCAGCTAGGTGCTCGAGGGTGGACGACAGCAGGAGGGAAAAGACCCACTGCCACTGAGCCGCTCGTGCCGTCCCTTTGCCAGTATTTCCCGTTTTGGACCATCACGAAGTTGCGCGCCTGCGCGGAGATGTCGGGCAAGCCTCGGCCAGAAGGACTACACAAATACAAAGTGAGATAAGGTCAGGTTAGGTCACGAAAGTGAACAAACTAAAAGAGACCCCAATTCATGTTGCCAATGTTCTGGAGGAAGGGGGGCACCGCATTCACCTGGTAGGGTGGGCGTGGAAAGTAGTTCGAGAAGCCACCCCCGGAGATACTCGCGGCAACCTCGGGGCTGTCATCTGTCGTACCCCCAACGCTAGTGACCCATGGACCTACCAGAAGGTAGTATCATTGTAAGTCACATCTACGGTCTCTGTACCGACTTCAAACAGCGAGACAAAAAAAGATGTCACACGTACAGGATGCAGGGAACTGGGGGAGGAACCGCGCGACATTTCCGGAACCGGGTTTGACGACACACCCCTCGCTGCCAACACCCCAGTCACCGCTCGAGAAGAGAACGCTGACGCCGCGCGCACCAAGCTGCGCGAACAAGATGCACAACTGCCCTGCAAGACCTGGCGGAACGTCGTACTCGTTGCTACTGTATGACGTAGTGATTGTCTGTGGGACGCTCGTCTGATCAAGTACGAATTCCAGCCACTTCAGGTATGGATCTTCGGCCGTACCCGGCACGCCGCCTGTACTGTAGTAGATGTTCAATGTTGGGAAGGTCATAGCCTCGGTGAACTGGATGTCAAGATTGGCCTCGACGCCAGGGTTGTCCGGGTCGTACCCTCCGCCGTTGAGATCCACGACAGAATAGAGCGCGTTTTCCCCATCGGTGCGAAATGTCTTCATAAAAATCTTCAGGTCCTGCGGGCTCGGGTACTGCTTGGCGTAACCCCCAATCCCGATCAGGTTCTGGTCCACTGCCGCTGGTACGTAGCCCGTCGTTTTGTACAGTTCGCCCAGGTACGCTGGCGTGACGAATTTTGTGTCGCTTCTCGGTAGTACCGTTACGGGCGACCCTGACCCCGCCTTTGCCCATGCTGCAGCTTCCCCTTTGGAGAGAATGCGTGGCTTCCTCCTATGTGCGCGCGGAGGGCCGAAGTACGTCGTCGGCGCGACGGTTTGAATATGCCCTTGCAGGACATCGGGGAGCGAGTAGCTGACCGTGCGAAGCACAGTGACGTTTGTCTCTACGTGCCGGTAGAGCTGGTAAGAAGCGCCGAGAATATCGTTGGCTTGAGGAACGGGCACGCCGGAGACCTTCAGCCAGTTACCGCCGAGCCTCATTGAGACGGAAGAGGGGAGAATGCCGTGGTCCGCAAGCCAGGAGTTGACAGTGTTGAGCGTGTCTGTGTGCGGAGCAACACACTTGGCGACCTGCTCCTTGGATAAGTGTGCGCCGTATCTACAATGGGACAGTGGCACGAATGAGTCCACGCGTGTGTGGACGGGTAGGGGAACGTACTTTGGATGCCTGGGGTTGCTAACCTCGAGGAGGGCGTCGATCAAGGCGTTCTTATGCTCGGGATTCAACGCCAGGTAGAGGTCGATGGCAGCGCCAGCGGGCGGGTGGCCGAGGTCTGCCCAGTACTGGGGGACGGCACCCCATGAGTGCATCACCGTCTTTGCATCCCAAAGTCGTGTGAGGGGCTTCGCGAGGCCATCAACGGGCCCGGTAGCAAGAATAGAGAGCACGGCGAGCAGGTGATACGGCACTGGCATGATTAAAGGTGACCACCGAGCAAGTTCCCCTTGCAAGTTAAGAATGTCGGCTAGGAGGCAGGGATTTATGGTACTGACCAGCTCACCGAACTAGACGACAGCGTTTTCGATTATTAAAGTAATAGCATATTTCGCGGGCACCGTAAGAAATCAACAAAAAGAAGTTGTTGCGGTCATAGATGCGTCAGGAAGTTGGCGAAAGTAGTTCCGTTACAGCCGTTTTCATATTGATAGGCTACACGTGGAAAATTTACCAGTAAGGTCAAGGACAACAGAGTTTCCGGAACTCAACTCGCTACTAATTTTTCCGCAAAACAGGCCTATCTGTATGAAAACGGCTGTAACTCGGTTTCGAGAGCCCTGGTGACGGGCCTTAGTCAATAAGGATGCCACGGACATGTGATTGCTATTTGGGACCATATAGCCACGATAAAACTCCATGGTCCACAGGAAAAAGGTGTGACAACCTGCTCATAGCCATTCAATTGTTGTCGAGAGCACGGCGCTGGCGGTCGTCGCTGAGCTGGCACTGGTGTCTGCTACCAGCTGATGGTTTAGTGCTGTCACTGACTCGGATTTGCTGGTCACTGCCAGTGGCCAACGACCTCCGGCCTGGGAAATTCCGGGCCCGTGCCTCGTGCCGAAATGGTCTGACAGGACAGGGCCAGACCCCAATGACCTTGTACTAGTGGCGAATGCTCGGTGGCATCTAGAGATCTGAGGTTGTCTTGAATATTGAAAACGATTTTCTTTCTGTGGTCGGGTGGCCGCCCCTTCTTTCTGTGCCGGACAGCCACTAAATCTTCGGAAATCGTGTTCCTGGCCACGGACATCCCACCCGCGCGGACTTGCATCCCGAATATCGACAATGCCGCCGCCAAGCTCGGTGAGCTGGCACTGGCATACGGCCTCCTCCTAGCTGGCCTCCAATCAGCCTTATCAACGCCGCATGATTCCGTTCTATCAAAGGATATCACCTCGGTAATCACCTATAATCATGTCGTACCACCTACTCTCTCAGGTTCGTAACCAGCCGCAGAATGAGGTTGAGGTTGTTGCAAGCGACGTAGAGGTCCTAGCGCAGCCTGCACCCCCTTAGACCGAGCAGTCATTGGCCTAGATTCTACTGGTAGAAGTACAGCACCGGTACACCGGCGATGTCCTCGGTAATAGTACATCCTGGCTTATGCCAGTGATTAGAAAAGAAACATGCTTCAAGTTTTATCCCTACGTTAACGACTTCCGGATCTGCGTATGCCGATTAGTGTCCGTCACGATTGTGACCACACTAACGACTGTGCATGTTACTGGAACTATTCTTAACATCGCGACAACGCTCAATTGGGATATTCGATAATTCGATATACTGCGTTCTCACATGAAAATTTTTCAGAAGATGTCACAATGTACATAGATCAACCACAAAGATTCGAAGCACCAGGAAAGGAAGACAGGGGTGAAAGTTATGAAAGAGCATCTATGGCACGAAGCAGGCAATAGCACTTGGAACAAGGCTTCAATACTACCACCCAAGGTTGGTGATTCGAATGCTTGGTTGTGAGGGTGTGTATACCGGAGGCACGCAGCGACCGGGACCACCTTTTGTCGTCCATGTCAAAGATCCATTGCCGATGACCATCAGCCTGTTGCCACCAAAAAGTATTGAGACGGAGGAGGGAGAACTACATGGACCTCAAGCCAGGAGTTGACAAGGTTGAGTGTGTCTGTCTGGATGCAGAGCAACGAGCTCAGCGAACTTCTCCTTAGATAGGTGTATTACATATCTGCAACAGGAAAGCGACACAATGGATTCACACGTGCGCGGATAGGCGATGGTAAGACGTACTTTGCATGCCTGAGGTCGCTTCTATCGAAGAGTTCTCGTGTTGGCGCTTCAGTACCAGGTAGAGGTCGATCGTGGTGTCAGCGGGCGGGGTCTAGGCTCTCCCAATACTGCGGGACTACACTCCACGAGTACTTCACCTCAGTTAGATCCTGACATCGTGTGAAGGGCGTCGCAAGACCGGCTCGGTCCCGGTAGCAAGGGTGGAAAGCACGGAGAGCAGGTGGTACCGCACCGGCACGACGATAAGAAATCACCGAGATGATTTCTTTGGAAGAGCGAGGTTATGCGCCGCTTGCAAGTTAAGAAGGCCAGTTCAGTTGGAGCGCCCCTGGGAGTCGGTTTTTATATATTTTATGGTGTAGCTCACGAAGTGCATGCGCAGGTCCATCTACTGTATGTTTGATAATTGAGTCTGTAGTGTGTGAACGTATTAGCAAAGCACTCTTGACGCACGTCTGCTGATATTACGTGATCGACCTCGCTGAGCAGGTGGGCCTGGACCGTGGCCCGAACTTTCACCTCCTTCAAGTGTTATTTGCCATTATCCATATGGCGAAGTATGTGGCCCCCTTGCAGAGCCTTTGTCGTGGCTCACATTCGCTTCAGTCTCACACCCGGCTCATTTCGAGATTGCAAACTTGAAACGCCACTGCGCAAGCGTCGCTCACGAGTATCGATCACAAACGAGTTCTCTGTCAAGAGGCAACGAGTCTCCGAGGCCATCGGCTCGATTGATGTTTCTACGGACGCTGAACAGAGGCAGGAGTATGCAGATATCAATGCTGAACCTAGGGTAAGCCTCGTGTCTTTATTCGTTTTGGTCCCGGAACTGACGGGTCTACTCTTTTGGACTCATTATCTTGGCTACATTCGCTCGATTGTCACGAACGCGTCGCTTCTGCCACCTTTTTGAAAACTTTGTGATATCTCACTTAGGCAGATCGCTTCATTGCCACGCGTCCAGAGACCTTGTTCCCTATGAATACGACACCACGCACTAATCGAATGGCGAAAATATTTGGCCTCGCAGATGACCGGTTCCTTCAGTTCACTGACACGACAAACACCACATCCGACTGTAAAATGTTCACCTCACTACGCCGGAGTGCCTCCCAGCTCTTTCATTCCCCCCCAACCATTCATCAAACATCAGCAGCCGCACATCTCGGAAAACGGCGACAGTTCATCCTTGCTCTTGATGGCCCTGGTATCCCCCAAGACCCCTGGGCATATCCGCTTTCCTGGTCCTCGACAAACGTCATTGCCGTCGCCTGCGGACACGACGTCTACTACCAGGACCTAGACACGCGGCAGATCGCACACCTCTGCAACCTTCCGCGCCCTAGCCTGGGCCGCATTCGTGCGTTGGTGTTTGCGCCGCGTGGGTTGTACGCAGCACTGGGAACTACCACAGGCTGCGTGCAGGTGTGGGATGCAGCCTCTCAGCGCCGCGTGCGGTCGTGGCCAAATACCGACTGGATGAGCGTCAGTGCGCTTGCATGGCGCCCGTGCTCACGCGTATTCGCGGTCGGCCGCGCAGACGGCCGACTTGCACTTCTCGATGTGCGCGCGCCAGATGAGGTACACAAGTTTCGCGGGCACAAAGGGGAGATCTACGGTACACAATGGAGCCACGATGAACGCTTCATGGTGAGCGCGGATTCCCATGGCACCGTTCACCTTTGGGATGCAAGGAACATGTCAACAAGAGTGGGCAAGATGAAACACGACAGCTCCGTCAAGGTAGGTCGCGGTCGCTAGCTGGGCCGTTCTAGTGAGCTCCCGCATCCCTGTGATCTCTCTGGGCTAACGGAATGCCAAACAAAACAGGCAGTGGCGTGGTGCCCCTGGAAGCCCGATCTGCTCGCCACGGGAGGTACCTACCCGGACGGGCGAATCCACATCTGGAGCACCTCCTCCCTTTCAAATACGCTATCACCAGAGCCGGTGGAGACGATCGCGACGCACAGTAGCGTGTACTCCTTACAGTGGTCCCCGCACGCGCGGGAATTGCTCAGTACGCACGGCTTCGCCTGGCACGCCCGAGAGCGCCTGCCGGATGTGCCTGAACCTGCTGCGTCGCCATACACCAACTCGATCACGGTGCATGCGTTCCCTACCAGCCGTCGCCTCGTCAGCGTTGCCGCGCATACCGGCACCGTCAGCCAGAGCTGCCTCGGCCCAGACGGCACGATGGTGTTTACAATATGCTATCGCGAGGAGGCAATGAAGATGTGGAAGGTCTGGGGACGCCGGGAAGAGGTAGGGAGGAAGGAGAGCGCGTTTGATAAGTTCAGCATCCGATGACACTGCAGCTCAGGCGCGCTGGACGCGCTGGAACAGTCGTGGAGTCTTGTATGTGTGCTGTCCCTGCTTTGCTTGTATGCTTTGCTTGTATTTTACTCACTTGCGTGTGGTACAATAAGCCCCCTCTTTTTTTTGAATCCGTACTTATATCCCAGACGAGTTAAATTAAACAGACTATGACGACCAGAACGATTCAGATTGGTAATGTAAGGACTAGTGCTGTGGGGGATGATGTGGTGGCATACGTACTGTGCTAGAAGTCTGCAGACGCGGTCTACAGTTCCATCGCCTGTAGAGTGGTCATGGATGTGAGCCTATGTACTCTCGGCGCTGTACAAAAGTTCCACTATATCTGGATGATCTATCTGTAATTCTACCTGCAATGATGTCTTGCCCTTGCCATTCCTTGCATGGATACTAGTGCCACGCTCCAATAACTATTAGTCTTTGATGCCGGGTGGGACAAAGTTTCACCGTGCATATTTGGGGCGTTTATGTCGGCACCATACTATCATACCTGAGTAATAGCGGCGCAAATTAAGTTCCAAGTGAACACGATCCCATCACGTCCGATAGAGCGAAGCCCATTCCACCGCCGCATATTAGGATCTGCGCCGTTCTCAAGTAAGACTCGCATTATATCCAGCAGTGGTGATGCTCCGGGTTTGTCGGGGGTTCTGAAATACATTCCCTACTCCCATCGTACTAGTAGCCTCTTGGCCAGGTCCAGCTAAAAAAAAAATTACAAAGGGAGGGAGGGCTTAGTGGGATCGAAGACTCATTGGATACATATGGCGTCTTGTGCACTCAATGACACATTCCTGAACTTGGCGTAAGCAACCCAATGCTGAGAAACGTAAAACACAAGAGAAAATTATTGATCGTGACCATATTAACACCGCCCTCTACATGGGGGGAGTAGGGCCGTAAGGTCTAGGCATGCGACGATTAAATTGTACAGCTGCTTTTTGCCAACCTTGAGAACCGCGATCAAGCTCGACAACTCGTCACGGTTATCCGGCCCGCGCACTGCTTGCCCGCCACACCGGTCCGTGTTACCCATTACTACGTAGTTCTCCAAAATTAAGGACGATTCTTCCGTGTTCAAGTTTCAGTTCAAGTACAAACTTCTCTGATTTCGTTACAACACCACCACTAGCGAGACTGCCCTCTGCCGACGACGACAATGACGACGGACTGGCAGCTCCTGGTCTTACCAACTCAAAAATTTCGTGTCTTGTCCAAGGTCCGGTCAAGCAAGCAGTCAAGTATCTGGCCCTAAAACCATCTGACTCATGACCGTGATCAGGACCTCTGATAAGTCCTCGTTCCGTTAAAAAAAAAAGGTCCATTGCAAATCTATCTATGTATCACCAGGGGGCTCATTTGTCTTCTTCAGGTCGTTTATGCGGGTCCTTGACTGGTGGCTGACCTAGCCGTCGCACTTGGTTGCTCATATTGGAATCAATGAACCCTCGTCTTATCACGACCAGTGGCACCCCACGTCACGCTGCAACGGACCACAAGTGAATCATGTTTTCGCTTTGCCTGTTTTTTCACTTCGCCTAGAGAGTTTATTCCCTCTTTCTTTGATGTGCATCCGACCCATCCATATCTTCGAAACCTGTTTAACGTGCCGCTTTTCTAGCTGCTCGACCTTCTTGCTATGTCGACGTGTGCGAGTCGTCACTATCCTTGGGACTGTCACTCCCCGGCGCGGAGCCTTGCAGATAGGCTACGAGCCTGAATCTGTCGGTGCATAGTTCTCACCGTCAAGGTGTTCGAGCTCTTCAATTCCAGATAGCTGTGCACACCGCCAAACTGCCGTTTCAACCATTTCATGTACTTAGTCGTTAATATTGACTTTCGTAACTTACCGTAACTGAAGTGGCAGACTGACAGTATGTCACACATAGTGTGGCAGCGCATGGTACTCAACCCTGGCTTGATACAGTACGTTGACGGCTGGTTGCATATACAGTATCTGGGTGCAAATTTGGGAATGAATGTGTTCGCGACTGCAGGCTGAGCTGTCCCCAAGAGTTCAAACATTCAAGCATTGTAATTTTCAATTTTTCAATACTAAAAGGTTCCCTCGATCATTACGGTCGATCACTGATTGACGCTGTCGGCCCAGTTCTTTTGGCGTTAGCGTCGTGGAGCCGATGCACCATGAAACCTACGGCGGTCACCTCTTCAACAGGAATGCGCTGCACTGCAGGATGCAGAAGTCGTGCCTATTTTGGACTCCAAGGACCTTTCCTCCCTGGGGTTTATGCGCCCAGGACCTACGATATCATTTCGTACTTATGGATGACAATACTCTCCCCGCCCGCGGCAACCGTTATGGGTCTTCGTGCGGTCATCGTGCGAAGCAAGATTCAGGTTGGAAAGTGCCGCGTCCCATGCTGTCGTTTCCCAGCAAGTTGCCAATCCCAGTATCTCCGGGTTATTATCTAGCCATGGCGCTTGTCAATTTGGAGGCGCAGTCTCTCTTTTCCGTCGTCCATGAGTAAGTGCCGTCAAGACCTGTCACGAAAGCCCTAATAACCCCTGTTATGGAAGACGGAGTTCCAGACGAAGGGACTCTCCAGTTTATTGTCCTCATCACCATCGCCGTGACCATCAACGGCAGCAGCCACGGGACGTGCGTGGCGCCGTCGAGTTCTTCTCTTGTTTGCTCATCTGTGAAGCATTGTGCCCGTGACAGCCGAAAGCACCCAATTACAGTAACGCCGTGCGTATTGCCGGACTGATCAACTGAAGAACACGTGTGGGACCTTTGCCTTAATGGCGAGCCTGGAGGCTGGGGGTGGCGTTCATACAAGGTAAAGTGACAGCGCCTTGTCTCTATCTTTTGGGGGACGGACTGCGGACCGTCGCAATTATACTTGCGTGAGTAATGGTCAAAACGAACACAGTCCCGAGCTAATAGAATGAGGGAGTCAAGCCATCTCAGATGTTCCATCTATGAAGGGAAAGTGGCGAAGTCTGCCAAGCCACTTCATGATTTCTTCTACGCACCTCATTTACGTTTCCCAACAGATTTCTATCGTAGTTCCGTTGGAGTCGCCATCAACTAAAATTGTCTCACCCACGAGCGGACAACAAAGTCCCACGTAACGGATTGCTTCCAGTGACCAACTGGAGTAACTGCGGATCCCTTACAGTAAGTTCAGTGGTACTCTCGACAGGTTCTACTGTAGGCTTCCACCGAGCTACTAGGGGCTGAGCGGATGGAACGGAAGGCATACAAGTCTGGGCGTGTTTGTCCCTGACAACGTCACTCTCCTTTGTTGGAATACACGTACGTACATTGGCCTCACCACTGATCACGAACTCTTATGAACGCCGTCTCCAGTAGGGGCGCATATCCCAGTTATCTTGTCTAGTTATTAACAAAGCAGCAGAGTAGGTGCACAAATGTGAGCCTCGTTTAACTTGTCCTTTCCCCACATTATACCACAACTACTTTGGGGTGCTGCCCAACCAGCCATCCAAACCCCGTCTCGGTGGCGCAATCTCCAAAACAGCCATAGGCTTAGTTCCAAATTTTCAAGGTGCTTGATAGACACTGACCGACCCCTGACTATTATCACTTGGAGTTTCAATGTTCTGGAAACTCTCCACCGTCACGGCTGAAACTAGGACCGCAAGGAGGTGTACCTGATTATGGACCGCAAAAAAAATGTCGGGGACCTGAAGACTGTCGAAACGTCCACGCATACGGACGGAGCGCTTTCCCAGATGCACCAATCTTTACATGCGCGCTGGTACCCATGTGGCGTGCCGTGATGAGACCTCAATGCGAACTTGAACATTTTAGACCCCATTACGATTTTGAAATCCCCGTGAACATGTTTTTGTCTCCTTTCTGGGTGAGATCTGGCGCTTCCAAAGTCCACGACCTTCCGCGGGCCGATTACTATTATCGACATAACTGGACCTTCTATCTTTACGGCTGTACACATTCTGATCGGGCTGAAACCTTCTTGTCGTGGACGTCTTCCCATCAATGATACGGGGGTCAGTGTCCACAAGGCAATTGTAAATTTTTTGGTAACAGATAAGTCTTCTGGGAGCCATATTATCGTTCGGACGGCCGCATTCGACGAATACATGGACCTTGACATGGACCTCAGCGGGTATCAACACCATTACACGCGTAGGGTAAGGTTTAATGCGATCGGTCGCGTTGCTTTGGTTGACTAAATGGAATAACTCGAAGATCGCGACAACCACATGTGTGTGTCAACTTAAGCTTAGATGTCGCTAGCCCTAATTTCCAGGGATAAGCAAGCGGACTGGTAAGTGTCTGGGTAAGGCCCCTTTCTTACAGATATACTTATCGTTTAGGTTATTTTGTATCGCATTTTAGTTAAAGTGCTGCGGTAACCCGTGTCCTAACCTCACACCCATACTTGGTCACTGATATCCTGTATTCCTAAGTAGCCAATTCCCTGGGTGTCGACTCAACATCTAGGCTTTTGTGCATTCCACCACTGGCAAAATCAACGCCTTTCTCACACCGAACTCACCAGATTGTCAGGATAGCTCAGACCCCCACCCGCTTTATGTCTGAGAGGTAGCAGCCAACATCCCACCACAAACGGACTTTCAGCTGTTCGTGCACGTTCATGTCCATACATATACCGCTACTTTTTGCGCGCACAACCGAGTTATCGTCACGGCCAATAATAGGTGCCGCCGCGATTCAGAAGAAGAGTGGAGTCGATTACACCTCGCGGCAACAAGCAACAATCCACGCACCGCCCATCTACGATAACCCCAGTGCCATGTGCCTTTGGATCCGGAGAAACACATGACCAAATCCTGCGAACCGGAATTAATCAACCAATGCAGACCCTCGCGGACCGTTTCCAACACAACTTTTGTCACCTCGACACCACTCCTACCTTCTTCACACGGCCAGGGTCCTGACTTCTGCGTGTCGTTGAAGACCATCAAATAGGAGTCTCCACTGGCATCGAGGATGCCCAAGCCATACTCTCGTCCTTCACGACACACCCATGTCACAATCCGCAGGACCCGTGAGGGAGATAGAAGGGATTCTCCCAATAACTGAGGACGTGATGCAGGGATGCCATGTGAAGTAGTGGACAACGCAGAATGAAATACCGATACCGAGGTGTGGCCCTACCAGCTGAATTCAGGTCCCTCCCCCCTCGGTCGAGGCCAGTCTGGCCAACGTCGCTGCCTGAACGGCACTCAGCCTCTATGTAATCGATAGCGATTTATCACGGGCTATCTGACCGCACGTTCTTCCAGGCCAGTGCCGCCGCGGCAATTTCAATGCTCTCGCTAATCTACACGTCAATGAACACAGCGTCGTACATCTCTTGTCGGCAACTTCACACTCCCGCATGCAGTCTCTACAAGAGGCGGCTCGACTCGAGCACCCCAAATGGACCGTGATTTCGGGCATGGGGCACGCACAGTAGCTCTCGCATATCCCGTTCCTCTCGCCTTGCGGTCATTTTCAATTCCACCGCTAATCAAACTGTGCCTTGCCTGTCGCGAGCACTTTCCAGCAACGACCATGCGTCGCAGTCATGTCCTGCAGGGTCCTGTCCGTTCGATCGCACAGCAGTCGCGAGATAGTACACCCCACTGCTCTGGGAAAGGTACCCGAGGTACTTATATGACGTGGCCTTTCCCACCAGGTTCATCATTTCATCGTGCGCGCAAGACTTCCTTCCCTCCCCCCTCCCCCTTCTACCCTCTAAATTGACATCTATACCTTTGAAAAAGAACCAATCATTTCTACCATCCATCTCTGTGGTTACCGATTGCTAGTGCGTATTGTTGTCCGCTCACTAATAGCAGATAATTTAAGGCAGGATCACGCAGTCCTCTCGGTCCCCAAACTCAGAACCGAACTCCATCTACTGGCCTGGCCCAGGAATTCCGTTGGGACTCCATACAGCGAGACGAGCACAAATCGGCGTCCAAATAACCTGGGTGCGAATGAGGGGGCAAGGTGTGCTGTCCATCTGGTGCAGGGCTCCGATTCCGCACCTCCTGCCTTAGCTGGCACCTGCCTATCTCGCAGATGTTTCTGACGAGCTAAGCTCCATTCCTATGGCATGTCGTGCGCAAATCGCCGACTGACTTCCCAATAGTGCGTACGTTCTCTGTGACCTGGCCCCTGGGAGTGCTACAGACATGGCCCCCTCTTGTTGCTCATTATCGCCTCCAAACACAAAACTCCGACCCCGCAAGAGCGTACCTCGGCGGCCCCCATCTTGGCGGTAATGTCACGTAACGGTCTCCCCTCACTTCCGTGTGGGAGGACGGCTTCCTAATGGATTCTGGATGTCCACAACACGTTCACTTCTACCCCTGTCTGAGTTTCCAGTGTCTATCTTCTCACTCACCTGCTACTCCGGAGAGGTCGGTTCTTTTTTTTTTGTCTATCAACACCGTGAGATAGTCCATACATTGTGCTCACCTGTTTGTTCATATAACATCCCCATTCGACCCACGCATTTACTCACATAGGGAAACTACCTCTGTAACTTGGTTACATCGTGCAAGATATGATTTTAATAAAGGATCCTTCTTGTTTGTCGCGAGAGCATCATCATGACTCATTGTTATGTGTTGCAAGTTGCAAAAGTGATTTGCGTTCTCCCGCCCGTCTATATCAGCGAGAAAAGGCTCTCGACCGTCATGTCTCTTCCTAGTCCACACATCTGGATGCATGCCTCACAAAAAGGACCTCCAGCACAAAGATAACTTACAACGACACGCAGCAATGGGCGTCCTGTGTTACAGAGTAATGATCATAATGAGGTAATTATGAGTCATTAAACGCTCGCTCGCTCGCTCGTACTTGATGTTCGTACTTGATGTTCAATGGCGGATCACCAGGATTCACATGGTCTTTCCTGGTGAGTGCGGGCGTCGAAGTCAACGAGGAGTTGTATAATCGGCGATAAAGATGTATACGAAATACACAAAAGCAAAATCGCTAACAGTACAGATAATGTGCTGTGGGCGACGAGTGGGCGATATATCACAAATAAAAGACGAGGGAGATACGATTGTATGATGAAAACAGAAGCGGGCGTATACAAGTTACTGTACATTATGACTGACCATTATTGCTATAGAGATATGTGCATTCGAGATGGTTCGTGGATGAGAACGTGAAGTCAGTCAGTTGGAAGTCAACGAAGAGATATGCATGAGACGTCCCGGAATTGGAGATAACCCGCCGCCAACTTCGTGCGAGCGACATGAAGGTGATTGGCGACACGGCGACGCCTCCGCGCTAAATGAAAAAAAGAAAGAAAAAAAAAAAAAAAAGAGGGCTGATATCATTCGGCCTCTTCCTCGCCATCCCCACCCTCCTCATCGCCCCCACCTTCCCGCGGGATGTGTATCCAGCTATTCGGATCAGTGACCGAGTCCCACACAACGACGGCGGCAAACTCCTTCAGCGAGTCAATAGTATCCTCCGCGACGGTGCACGCGCGCAACTCGATGCGATCTAGAATCGTCACGCACGCGGGGCTCTTCTGCCGCTGCACGAGCGCGCCCGCCAGCGTAGACCACGCCTCCTCCTCCGCACGCACAAAATTGACCCCGACCAACGTAAGCGATACCAGTTCCGGAAAGAGTGGCACGGCAGAGCTCGCGTCACCGTCGCCGTCTTCAGGGCTGGGGGCGGCCGGCGGACTGAGCGCCTCGAGCAGGCTCTCAGCTGGCACGTCGGACGCCATGACGTGCGTGATCTCCGGACAGGCTGTGAAAGTCGTGCGCCAGTCGCGCGCAGACCACACGGCTGCGTCCGCGCGCAAGCTGAGGGCACGCAAGTCAGCAAGGGGCACGCACGCGCACGCGCGCAGCAGCGCGCGCTGCTCCATGTCGGGGTCTCCGGCGTCCCACTCGCAGTCGAGGCGCACGTCCGGGGACGCCTTGGGCCCGGTGTAGATCTCACAGTCCTCTGCGACCGTCGGCGTGGAGAATGCGCGCCAGGCGGTCAGTGTGAGTAGCGTGCGGCCATCGGTGGACGCGGATGAGAGCGCGAGCGCATGCGGCCCGCCATTGCCAGTGGGGAGTGGTGGGGTGGCGGGAACGGGGCTGGAGAGATGAACTGCGAGTGATGGGAGGATCCGGAGACAGTCGAGCTCGGAGGGCGGAGATATTGACCAGCAGCGCACCGTTATCATTGCTGCAGGCGGGATGTCCAGCGCGTCGAGCACTTGGCGGCACCTGTCGACGCGGTCCGCGAACGTTACTATGCGGAGATGCGGAAGGGACACGGTGCATGGGGAGAACGCGGGGACGAACGCGGGGAGGCAGTGTTCGAGGCAGAGCACCTCCAGCGCGGGCATGAGGGAGAGACATTCGAGGAGCTGCTCGCGCTTCGGCAGGACGGTCGCCGCGCGGGATAAGGCGTGGCGCGGGTCGGGTGCCGTAATGGTGAGCGTGACGAACTGCGTGAGCGGGTGCGGACCGGGCACCCAACTGGCGAGGAATGCCTCCTCGAGGACGAGACGGCGGAGGCGCGGGTGAGTCTCGAGGAAGTTTTCTGGAAGCGCAATGGGAGTGTCGGGGAGGGTGCCCGGGTAGTGCGGGTCGATGCGGAGCCAGAGCTCCTCGAGGAACGGCGCGGGCGTCTCGAGGAGGCACACCCATGGAGGCGCATAGCATGCGCACCCGTGGAGCTCGAGCTCCCGTATGTGGGAGAGGTGGCCTGCGAGAACGTCGAGCGGATCGAGTGCTGGACGCCGCGGCAGCAGCAACAGACTCGTGGGGTTTGGCATCGTGGTGACGTCGCACGGGATGGGGTCGCTTAACGAGACGACGATGGGCGCAGCCTTGGAGAGCGCGAGCGTGCGCTGGGCCCATACACGCCCCATGTGCAACACGACGTTGGACCACAGGCGCGGATGCTCGTGTGCAACGGTGCGCCAGTGGCGGCAGACATGGGCGACGGCAGGAACCCACCCAAGCGAGGTTCCATGGAGAGCGGAGTGCTTCTCCTTGTCCCCCTTAAGGACGTCGAAATCGTAATAGGAGCGTTGGTAGTGGAGGAAGATCTCAACGAGGATCTCCGTAGGGATACGGCAGGTGAGTGTGAGCGCGTTGCGGCGGGTGCCGACTGCGCGTAGCACGCAGAGCATAGCAGACATCTCATCATTTACTAGATTGAACGCCGTAGCATCGCTGAGGGTAGAAGGTGGGACCTGTTGGAGGATGTTGTCTACGAGTGCAAGGCGCGACTGTACCGCGTCTGACCAATACTGGTAGTGGGCAGACCTAGGCACACGTTGTCACAGTTTTGTCGAGCAGGACGATTGGAAACTCACAACACGTCGTTGATCTGTGCGGACCGGTCGCCCATTTGGGAGAAAATGAAAGGTGGTCCCTTGGATATCCAGATAACTCGGTTGGTGCAAGACGGCGACTGCCAAGACGAACGAGGGGATACAAACTGTCCTATGATAGGTTCAGCGCCAATCTCAGTAAGAACAAAGTCCGTTGCAGTTTGAATAACCTGTTAAATAAGTATCTCTCCCAGTTGCTGATGAAATCCTGTAGGGTCTATCCAAGGAAGCTGATTACATCGAATCTACGTGATCGGAATCACGGCCCGGCAACTACTCATGCCATCGTTGACCGGATGCGAGACGAAGAACAAACAATATATGCACATAAAATTTCTTCATCAAAAGACACGTAGTGATAACTGCGTTGCACTGCATTGCAAGAAATAATCTATACACAAATGCGTCGGTGAAATGTTATGTCACTGGTGGAGGTCTTCGCACAGCAAAGGCGCTTGTATACTGTTTAGTGGGCGTAGCGGCGCATCTGAATGGTGGTAGCTAAAATAATTCCCTGGGGGTATACTGTAGCGAGATAAGCAAAAGAGAGAAGGAAGGGAAGAAAGGTAAAGGGGGGGGGGATGATAAGAGTAGCCCGTTGTAGCCCGGGGAAAGCATAGTAACAGGCGACAATAGGTAATGAGCCACTCCTACAAAACTGCGATAGCACCTGCAGCAACAGCCAGAATTGCTGAACCGACAAATGCGACGGCAGAGTCAGCCGCGCGCGGTGCTGCGCCGGTCTGGAGAGCGCCGGCGGCTTGCACCTGGCCGCTGAGGAACGAGGTGCCACACTTGCCGTTGACGGCAGCATAGAGTGCGGGCTGGCCCGAGAGGAGGACACTGAATGAGATGCCGGGGCCATAGGGCACGGTGTTAAGTTGTGAGGTGTAGACGTTCATAACCTTGCGCGTGCACGAGGTGCAAAGTTGATCCGAGGACATATTAGGCTGCATGCCAAGGAAAGGGATGTTCTCTTCGCTGTATTTGCTCACATCTGGGACAAGGGCAACTTGCGAGTCGCCTCGGCGATCGAGAGAGGAAGAGCGCTTGGTGGTCGATTGAGAGGAGGTCATGTTAAGTGCGCAGTATTTGCCCGAATCATCCTTCTGACAAAGAGACTCCTGGAGAAGACCGAAGGTGTACATAACGTCATACGTGAGAATGACGCCTGCAATCTTGGACGAAGTAAGCTCGGGCTGGCACGCCTGGTAGAAGAGGGTGAGTTGGGTATTAATGAGGGAAGAGTCGCAGGTGTTTGAAGATGAACAAATGCTATCCAGTGCAGAGGAAATGGTGGAAGAGGAGATGGTCGTCGGGTCAGAGCCAGGGCTGAATGCGGAGGTGGCAGAAATGAGGGGTTTGAGACACGACGTGAGGTTTGCGTTTGCATTCAGTTGAACGTAGAATGCCTGACATGTCGGGCTTATACCTGTAGGGATGAGAGGGTTCGTAGCATTCTGCAAAAAGGAAATGAGCACTCTTTGAAGTCAAAGAATAAAAGGAACTTACCGACTGGGCAAGAGCGAGGGAGACGAGGGAAGCGAGGAAAGAAACGACGGTGAGGGACTTCATGACGGAGGGGGGAAAAGAAGGCGTTATGAAAGAGTGACAGTTGTATTTAGGGTAATGTCGACCTTTACGAGCTCAAGCGTGTCAGCAACGGCGTTGCAGGAGCGTGGGGGAGCCTGAGCGGGTAGAGTCTGAGCTGATTGAACGGACGAATGAATGAAAAAAAAAAGGGTTGTTTATTTCTGTTGGCTTTTTGTCCCCCAGCCCGCGGGCCACCCCTCGCAACCGCTCACGTGAACCTGTCAGTTCCCTAGCAGCCAGACAATCACACCGTCTTTTCATCCCAAGCTTCATCCCAGAAGGGATCAATACACGCAAAGACATCGGAGCACAATTAAGGCATCCCCAAAAATCAAAGAGATGATTCCACCCCAGCTGTTACAGATACTTTGCCTATCCAAAAACGATAAATGTCTTTCCCTATTGGGGCTCCGGGTCTCCGCCAGGGAAACGAATCAATTCAAGTTCCCGTGAAGACATGCATTGGCATAACCCGGGGGCAATAATTACAGGAGCCTTGAAACTTGGGCTTGAATTTTTAAAACCCAAGTAGCTTTTCGTCCCCATCATTGACTCACTGGCGAAAGCAATTCCAGCATTCGGTCGCCACTCGCCGTGAGGTCTGCGAGGATCTGCACAGCATGTGCGCTTAGTGACAGCCGTTGACAGGTTTCACTTGACGTGCTATGCCGGTTTTGTTCGAGTCACAACAACCAATGACAAGAGTTGTCTCGGCAATGCAGCAGCATTTCAAACTTGGCGTGTGGACTGAACAAGGACAGGAAGAACGTGCGCGGTACTTTTCCCAACGAGCGGCCTCCCTTCTTTTCTTCTTACCCGAACACGGCCATGTCTTCCACGCTGCTGGGGCTTCTAGTACCTGTTTTCAGCCACGATGCCCAGCTGCACGCCACATTTTAGCACAAGAGCATGGCAAATGGGGAGCGTGAGTAGCTCGCCTGCATACATTCCAACAATTGGCCGTGTGGCGGCGGGGAAAGCAAAGATGCGGGGTTTGACTCGGATGATATCGTCTCCGACTAATTTGGCGGCCAGCGTCGTGAACTCTTGACGATCTTCAGGCGAAACGACTATATGACGGTCATTACAATGCTATGCCGCGTTCAGCTGGAAGTCACCATCCATATCATTGACAAAGGACCCTCGCGTCAGTGTCTCACCAGCTCCGAAATCTTCTGCGTCGTTATACCACTCTAATTACGATTGATTTTCAGATGAAAATGGTATTGGATCCAGTATGACCTGAGCCGATGGCGTTCTGAAGGGAATTTATTGAGCCTCGTCGTACCTGCTCCAGACACATTTTTTGATATGCACCCCCACCAGGAAAAGTCTCCACAGGACCGCGCACACCTCCAAAACATGATCCCCCAGACAATAATTGAGAGCTCACACGTGAGCACTTTTTCACTCAAGACTTCTGCCGCTGACAACCCCTTTGTCCTGTAAAGCCTCCCCATTGACCCGCACCCTCGACCACCAGCTCGTCGGCGGGGCGTTCATCTGTTCGCGCCCCGTCCCGAATCGTCCGTCGTCACTCAGCGCCTGCGTATTGATCTGTGAAATACAAACACACCCTCAGGTCCCCCAAGGCCGACAGCTGTGTAGCTGAGTTACTGCCGCCAACCAGCCCCCGCGCCATAAAAAGTGCAATCTATCCTCCACATCTGGCGCAAAGCACCGCGACATGTTCCGTAGCAAAATTTATCGCTTCGTTCGCCGAGCTTTGGCTTCGTGGCTGGATACGCGAACAGCCGCGGAAAGCGCTGCTCCGTCTCATTGCGTACTCGTCGGAGGTGCTCGAATTTTAGCCGATTGACAGGCCTCACATTTGATGGGATCGCATCATCGCATTGATACAGTTTCAGGAGAGGGGAAGGAATAATCGGTGCCTCGGCCACGGTGGCACCCTACCCCGTGGACTCCGATCACGCCGCCCTCTCTCCTTATCGAGTTGACGCCGCAAGGTCCATTACACCAACCGCAAAAACTTGGAGATGGGACCCAACGAGCGGGGCACGTTCTATATGCCCCTGCTGACCCCGCAAACCTCTCTGACCTTCGGCTATTTCATCTTGGCACCCAACGACGACGACGACGCAGTTGTCATACACTTTCCGACTGGATGGAGTAATCGAGCAAGCGATGCAGCACGATAGACCCGCGCATGGTCCGCTTCGTTGATGCGGAGCGTTCGCTACCCAGGACGCGCTGGCGCTATGTTCGTCATTCCACTCGACTGTTTTCTGCTCTATTTTTTTGTCCCGAAGGATTCAAAACTTGGAAACCCCCGCAACGAATAACGACATTTTCCTGGTGCGATCTCGGACCCATCCTGTGTCTGCGCGAGTTCTCTCACACACAGGTAGGATTGCGATAATATATTCTGTCACATCACCAAGTACTGCTTTCTTAGACTCCAATCAAACCTTGGTACGAAACAACTGCACCTCCTTAACGCCAGGTCCCTCTTCTCGGTCTGGCTTCCGATTACCCTTCGAGGCCGCTCTCAGGGAATATGAGAAATAGGCAGCCACAAACTTACTCGACGATCGCTTCACTATTAAGCTGCAAAGTTCCGACTCTACGTATAATATATCAGCGCCGTCCTCCAAGACCAAGCAAAGGCGTTCCAAACGTCTCGAGGTGACAACGGAAACCTCATCGGATGGCTGAAGCGGACTGTCTATGTTTTACGGTGCTCTCGGTTCAACGTACCAAACTGACACCCTCACTGGCGAAGGTGTCGGTCTGGTACGTTGGAAGCTATCGGCTTTGAATTACGTGTTTCAGGGCTTTTTTTTTGATGTTTTTTGTGCTGCCATTTCCTCCTGCAAAAGCGATCTTCGCGGCAACTGGTATCCTTCTGGCTATATGTCATCTCATTGGTCTCATCGCCGGCTAGGCCTTGACGATGTCCCTTGTGTACTGACTTGTGAAGGATATGAAAGTGGTTATGGATGCGTAGCATGTGTCGAGTATTTGTCTCAAGACATCGACAGAAGATATTCAGCAGGTCCTAGGTGTGCTTTGTTTACCGTTGGAGATTCACGTCTGCTAACCTTCGGCACCAGTTGTGATGCAGCAAGTTGCTAGCGATACTAACAAGTCCCAACGTTCGCGATCTCTCTGTTTCCCATGTTTCGGCTGACAAACCCGATGGTGTTCGTAGGTGACCAACTGCAAGATGAGTCCCGACAATGGCCCTCTCCTGCCGATCCGTCAAGCAAATACAATATCGCTCGCGAGGCTTACCACGATAGAACCGCGACGTAGTTTATTCAGGGTGCCACTTTCCGTAAATGGGAAGTGACAGGTTCACTGCTATCTCAGGTCCACGGAAAACGCATTTTCTTTCTCCACATTTTGTCTTGCCTTCTTGATAACAAGTGTGCTCTGCAACGGGCTCAGGCAAGAGCAACCTTAGGTACGCATTGCACTAACTCCATTCGTTTCTGTTCATCGACACGCGAATTAGCTCAATTATTGAAGAAGCTATTAGGTTGTGCGATGCCGGGTTGGCCTCGATGTCAAATTTTACTTTGATTTCAAGGACACCGGAAAGCTGTACCGTGCTCTCATCTCTTGTCCAGCTGCTATCAATGTAATCCACGTTTCGACATCCTCGGTCGCTTGTTTTCGGGTCGTCGTCCCGGCGCCAAACAGCCAGTAATGACGCTTTCACGAAATGTTTACATTCAGGGATATGCTTGTGCTTCCGAGGGACAGCCCAACCTACATGGTCCTCGATGAGCGTCCCAAGAGCACTGGCACACACTCTCCTCAAGAGTCGTTCCTAAAGCTTGTCGGATGGCTGTCCTAACCTACACTACACGTATGTGTCGCGAGCCATCTCGAGGCAGACATTGAAGCCAATCTTCAGCGTTTAGCATCCCACTGTATCCTCGCACTACGAGAGCGGGTAACACGAATTATGTCATCATCCTTCCACGAACAGATGCAAAGACGCGCATGTGGAAGCAAGAGGAAAAGGAACTTGTCATCGAATAGACTCACTGAAGACGTCGATGGAATGTGAGGCATCTCGTCAACTTTGTGTTTGAAGAACAATCAAAATCCCAATATAGGTTTCGATGAGTGTCCTACTAGCTAGGCAGGTTGCGTCGCAGCCTCACAGGGTGCATCCGGGCCCTGGACGAGTTACCAGGTTCCCTGGATGCGATATACGAATGTACATCATTGGATATCAATGAGGAAAATTGGTCATATGCTCTCCACCGTTTTTTCGATGCATTACTGTAGCATCTTGCCCGCTTCGCGTGGAAGAGCTCGCGCAATTCCTTGCATTCGACCTCGATGGAGACAATGCTATCTTGAAGTTCGATTCGAGGTGGGTTGGCAGCCCGAAAAGTATGCTCGAACTTAATCGCGATTGTCAATGTCATACGATAGGCCAATTGTACAATTCTCAGGTAAATAAATTCCTAACGTCGACCTTCATCGCACGAGGACGGGTTTCACGGTACTACAACCCCCTCGAGCCGGCTCATTTTAACAATCGCACGTGCCTTGTCCTCTTGTCCTGCTTCGCCAGGACGATAGCGTTAGCAAGGTCACGACTTAGGTCACGATCAAGAAACGTTCTCTTGCGTTTTACGCGGCTCTGTATTAGGTTGGCCACGCAAAGTTTGGGAATATGCCATTGCGCGCACAAGATGCCATCTGACGAATCTTCGATCTCATTGACTCGTATTTTTCAGCCTCATCCCTGACTAGAAAGTTTACGACGAGAGTAAACAGTCGTTTTCAGAAACCCCGTCAACTCCCAAAACACTACCGCCTTTGTATGGGGCCACCCAAACTGACCTTTACAATGTATCAGAATGGCCAATTACGTTGTGTTCTCAGGACTCAGGCGGGCTGAAGATCGACCGGCTACTCATCAAGCACAGCGCTGACGTGAACGC
The DNA here is from genome assembly GCA_025766275.1 of Lactarius indigo. NCBI lineage: Eukaryota > Fungi > Basidiomycota > Agaricomycetes > Russulales > Russulaceae > Lactarius > Lactarius indigo. The sequence goes on along the minus strand of JAFKAC010000020.1, from coordinate 646,586 downwards.
TCAGTGCGTTGGCCTCCTTTACATATTGCGTCGGACGACGGGTAAGAAACTTTGCATTTACTCATCGGGAATGGTGCAGACGTCAACGCCGGGACGACAGAGATTGGGCTCCACTTTATCTCACTGCTGAGGAAGGGTATCGAGGCAACACGAGTCTTACTTGAGAACGGTGCGGATCCCGATGTACGGCGGTGGAATGCAACACCACTTTATCGCATGGCGATACTGACGAAGCGACGGCTGCTGGGAACACGTGCCTGTGATCGAATTGGTGTACGGCGCTAGTGACAACTTATTTTCAGGGGAGGAGGCGCTCCAACCTCCAGATGTGGGTCCATCCGTTCGGGTACCAACCATGGTGAGCTGATCGGGCTTCCAGGGGCACCACGCTGCTGTCTGTTCTGTTTGCAGAAGTCCGTTAGCCCAGACAGATCACGGGTGCAGGAGCTCGCTAGAATCGGCTGCGACACCAACCTAACTTACCTTGACGGAGCTGTCGTGCTTCATCTTGCCTATCTCACCCTTGTCGATATGTTCCTTGCGTCCCGCAGGTGAATGGTACCCGTGGGCGTCCGCGCTCATCATGAAGCGCTCACCAGTGGCTCCATTGTGTGCCGTGGACCTCCCCTTGTCGTCCGCGAAACGCGTGTGCCTCATCTGGCGCACGCACGTCGAGCAGTGCGAGTCTACCGACCGCGTGGCCGACTGCAAACGCGCGCGGGCACGGGCATCACGCGGACACTGACGCTCATCCAGTCAGTATTTGGCCACGATCACACACCGCGCCGAGAGGCTGCGTCCCACACCTGCACGCAGCCTGTGGTGGTTCCCAGTTCTACGTACAATCCACGCGGCGCAGACACCTAACACATGAATGCAGCCTAGTCTAGGGCAGAAGTATGCGATCTGCTGCGTTTCCAAGTCCTGGTAGTAAACATCGTGTTCGCAGACGGCGGTAATGACGTTGGTCGAGGACCAGGAAAGCGGATACGCCCGGGGGTCTTGGGAAATACCATGACCATCAAGAGTAAGGGTGAACTGTCACCGTTATCCGAAGGTGTGCGGCTGCTGATGTTTGATGAATGATTGGGAAGCGCTCCGGCGCAGCGAGGTGAACATTTTACAGTCGGCATGTGATGTTTGTCGAGTCGGTGAACTGAAGGAACCGGTCATCTGCGAGGCCCAATAGTTTTCGCTGTTCGATTAGCGCATGGTGTTGTATTCATAGAGAACAAGGTCTCTGGACGTGTGGAGATGAAGCGATCTGCCTAAGTGAGATATCACAAGGTTTGTAAGGTAGGTTAGAAAAGGAGGCTGAAGAGACGCGTTTGTGACAATCGAGCTAATGTAGCCGTCAAGATAATGAAGCCCAAGCCCCATCAGTTGGTTCCTGGAGTAAGGCGAACGAAGACGCTTGCCCTCGGTTCAGCATCGATATCAGCATATTCCTGCCTCTGTTCGGCGTCCGTAGAAACATTAATCGTGCCGATGGCCTCGGAGACTCGTTGCCTCTTCACAGAGAACTTGTTTCCGATCGATAATCACGAGCTACGCTTGCGCAGTGGCGTTTCAAGTTTGCGATCCCGAAACGAGCTGGGGGTAAGAGCGGAGCGAAGGTGAACCACGATAAAGGCTCTGCAAGTGATTGCCAAAGATGATAGGTTCGGGCCACGGTCCGGGACCACCCGGGGGTGATCACGTGTATCAGAGCGCCAGGAAGGCTTTGCTAATACGCTCACACGCTACATCAGATTGAGCGTGATCTCCAAGTCGGTCGCGGCCGTCTTCAAGTTGTTCTTCCTGCCCTCGATTATAAAAACTTAGATGGGGTCTTGTGCTCCGTGAGCTGACACTATAAAATTTCGCCCTGATTTCCAGAGGCACTCCAGCTTCTTAACTTGCAAGGACCACATCACCTCGTCGTATCAAGGAATCATGTCGATGTATTATCTTATAGTCGTGTCTCTGTGGTACCACCTTCTCTCAGTACTCTCTAGCAGTCATAGGGTGGAGTCCTGCAGTACTGGGAGAGCCTGGGCCACCCGACCAGCTGATACTACCACCGACTTCTACCTGACGCTGAACCCATAATACGAGAATGCCTTGATTGATGCCCTCCATGAGGTCAGCAACTCCAAGGTGTGCAAAGTAGTACGTCCCCGGCCACCCGTCCGTGCATGCGTGCCGCATTAATGCTACTGTCCCGTTGCAGATACAGCACATACCTATCCAGATCGTTGATATTTTGCTCCGTACCTAGATGTGTTCAACCTTGTCAACCCCTAGCTTGATATCCTTGGTACTTTGTACTAGCTTTACCAGTATGTCTAGACGAACGAAACCGTTCTTCGCACGCTCAGCTACTCGCTCCCCAACGCCTTGCACGAGCACATTCAGACCGACGACGTAATTCGGCTCTCCATGCAAGTAAGTGGAAGAAACCGCGCATTCAGCCCCATGGGTTGGTAGGGCATGGGCAAAGGCAAGGCCGGAGGAGCTCGTGACGGTGCTGCCTGAACTGCAAATTATTTGCCAGCGTACCCTGCGTTGCTTGTACAAGACGATGGGCTACGCGCCAGCCGCAGTGGACCAGAACGCGATTGGGGCTACTGGTTACATTGGGCAGTACCCGAGTCCTCAGGACCTTCGGCGTCTTCATGAATGAATTTCGCACAGACGGGGAAGACGCTTACCATCGTGCGGGTCAACGGAGGCGGGCATGACTCGAAAAACCCCGGCGTCGAGGTTATGACCTACCCAATACCTAACATCTACTACAGCACAGATGGCGTGCTGAACAACGGCCACGGATCCTTCTCCAACTGGCTCGCCTATGTACTTGGTCAGGTGAACACCCCACAGACAACCAGCACGACATATGGCAAGGACGAGTACAACTTCCTGCAGGATCATGGTTGTTCTCACCACGAGAGGCACCATGATTACATCCCCCAAGTTGCGATGTACAAAATTACTGTATTGAAGGGTTCAGAAGACGTAGACAAAGAGGAAAGTGAGACGAGAATCGGCGCAGGCACGATTCGGCGTTTATGCATTCACGTGAAGAAATCGCTTTCGAGAACAGCAGCAGCCTGAGATCTAAGCTGCAGGCGGGATTAGCGATGGCCCAAACAAAGAGTAAACAGTCTGTGATCTCCCGGACAACCGGGCCGGTTCATTTTCCTGTTCAGCAGCGACTTGCTTGAGCGCCTGAACACTGACTCAACTCACTTCCTCCGTCTCCGTATCTCCTGGCCCTTTCTCAGAGCTACATGGCTGATGTCGAGAACACTCTCCCTGTATCTTTAGAAGTACACTCAGCGTCGGCCAGTCCCATCGGCATCACAAAGCCAACGACAACGGCAAAAACGGACGCTGAAGAGGATACTTCTATCAGCGAGGGCGAGGAGACTCCAGAGGTCCAGGCACTCACACAAGGTCGATACGACTTTATCCATTCATCTCGTATATGCGTCCTAACACGAAATCACGGCACCCATAGTCGAATTCTACTTTGCCGATGCCAATCTCCCATACGACAAGTAGGTCAACACATATTATCATTAAGTCGAACGCGCGTCGAAAATTCTCTTATAGGTTCATGTGGACGCTCCATACCGCTAACGAGGAGCACTGGGTACCCATCGCCACCATCGCCTCCTTCAAGCGCATGCGTGAGTTTCAACCCCGCGGAGTCGAATGGGTCGCCAATGTACTGCGCACTAGTACCGTGCTCCAGGTGAGCGAGGATGGGACGAAAGTGCGTCGTCGTGCGGAGGTACAGAAGCCAAAAGACGCGTTTGATAGGAGCGTGTATGCGGTGCGTCTACTACTTTAGCCGCGCAAAGTCTTTCGGGTACTAATACCTGTTACAGAAAGGTTTTGGTGAAGAGGTTCCGGGGCTTCAGCGTAACCTTGAGCAGTTCTTTTCCAAGTATGGAAAGGTGGCCGCCGTCCGTATGCGACGCGTGGATGGGACCAAGGCATTCAAGGTACGCTTCACCAGTGTGCGTGCAGTCACTTCGTACCTCTGACGCCAGCCAGGGTTCTGTCTTTGCCGAATTCGTCGAGTATAAAAGTGTCGAAGCGTTCCTCAACGCGGACCCGAAACCCACCTGGGACGACAATGAGCTTCTGATCATGTCGAAAGAGGCATATGTCGAGATGAAGATCAAAGAGAAGGGCCTGAAGGGGAAAGCAGCCATTGTCAAGCGGGACCACATCACGCGCAAAGGCTTTGACGCTTTCCGCCTCACTGCAGAGGGCAAAGACCCGAAGTCGGGTAAAAAAGATGCCGGAAAGGCAAAGCCGGAGATCTTTGTCGAATTCTTCGGCGCGAAACTACGTGTGCTAGATGAAGAGGGTGGAAGCGTCGACCCAGAAGGTGTACCCCGCGTCCGTGGGTCCGCGCTGCGTTTCGTGGGGTGCGGCGGCGAAGTATCGTTCGACGAGATCAAGCGCCCGCTAAAGGAGCGCTTCTCCCGCGCGCCATTCGTTAAGTTTACAAAGGGCGACGACGCGGGGCTCGTCGGCTTCGACAAGGCGCTAGTCGAGGAAGATCTCGCCTTCGTTAGGGAAAAACTTCCTACGCTGAACGGGAAGCCGATAACGTGGGAGCTGCCAGAGGGTAAGTTTGGCCTTTGCTGTCTGTGGGCTCGGCTTATCCGTTTTGCTTGGTCCTGTAGAACAAGAGGAGCACGAGTTTGGAATTGAGCGGGCCAATGCGGCGGCCAAGCGTGCTCTGGGGGGCACAGATAGTACCCGAGGAGGGCGCGGGGGTGGTCGAGGTGCCCGCGGAGGGCGGGGAGGTCGTGGCAGGGGAGGAGATCGCGGTCCTCGCAGAAACAAAGGTGGAGACAGCGACAATCGCCCGCAGAATGACGGAGACGAACAGGTAGGCAATAAGCGGAAGAGGACTGTGGAGCCGGACGGCGGAGACAACGCTGGGGTGCGCGGGCAAGCGGTACCCACCGTCGTGTCGGCTTCTTCATCGAAAAGGCCAAAGACGGATGGTGGAGAGTCGTGAGTACAGTAGTTGGCCATCTGCACTGATGATATTACTTCTTGTAGCCATCAAAATGTAATGCTAGTCTCTCGTGAAATCCGGCTGTCCTCGAGAGGGAGTATATGCTCATCTGATCAAGCTAGTGCCTCACATCTGCCGTGCCCATATATGAACATGAGCAAGATGATGCTACATGCTTGGGGCTCGGGCTAGCATAATAATTATTGCCCCATCGCAGGGAAGTACAGAATTAATGCTGGTAATGCTGGTAAATGCTATATCAGAAGGTGGTCTTATCAAAACCTTGTCGTGACACGCCGTAATACTCGGCGACGCAGACTCTATATCGAAAGCCCGCGATCCCAATGGATAGAATTAGCGGACATCTACCCCCACACTGCTACCATCGCGGCGACTCAGACTTTGGTGTCTACCATTGCAGAGACTAGTGGTAAGAGTGGTAAGACTAATGGGTCGGGATGGTGTTACTCAAGACGGTGAGATCACCAAGCCCCGTCCTCGATTCTCCTGCTTGTTTTGGCCCTCGATGCATTTTTTTTTTAAATTTCAGCTGAACTTCAGTACAAGGACTCAGTGATCGCAGTTCGCACAAGTTCGGAACACAGGGATTCTCACGGAAATTCTGGGTGAAATCAACAGTGTGTGTCTAGTGCCATCCACGCCATTTGATTGTGCGCAATCCGTCAACCACACAAGCGCCCTGGGATTCAAATTGACAAACCCTTGCCCATATTTTTCGCCCGTCATCATAATTCCTTCAGACAGGAGGAGGCTTGTATTTTGCCAATTTCTCGGACTGACAAAGAATGGTACAGAAAGACCGTTCATGGCATGACATACGTTCATAAAAACCACGAGACGCAGCCGAGGTATCTTGTATGATACGGGGATCAACTGCACTACCATGCCAGTGGTCAGCATTCATTCACCTATGGTCCGATCGTCGGCCACGGCTTCGAGCGCAATCCATCGTCCCGGGCAGAGGAACGGGGGGGAGCTGGTAGTGCGCGATGTGACTGAGCCTGCCCTGCGAAAGCTTCCCCTGATTGTCTCTTGCCAAATTGCGAGATGGCAACAAGATATGGCAACGGGCGTCATATCGATGGAGGCATGGTCGACACTCACAGGGGCATCTAGACCTTGTGACAGCCCAGACCATTCTCTCGCCCTTGCATTCAGTCAGGTGTGTAGCGTGAGTCACCGATGGATCGTCGTCGTCTCATTATGCAAAGTGCGAAGTGTCGGATGACTCCCCTCGGTCGGGAAATCCCTTGGTGAAATCTCATCATTTGTTCTTGCTTTTCGATCCCATTTGTCTGCACCCTCGAAGTAATAAATTCATGTATATTAGACGTGTAGATCGAAATCTGCCCGTGTATTAGACACCTCACAACTCCCCACTTTCGGATGGGATTGCATGGTGTCTCGTCAAGTATCGAAGGAGGTGGCGCATTGGTGGCGTCGTGGTGAACAGTCAAGGATGTCTCGGGTGGGGTTCCCTGCTGCCCCCACTTGTCGATGGTATCTAGGTCCTGGCACACGGTGACACCGGCCAGGGCCGGACCAGCTCATTTCGTTCATTCTTCCAGCTTCCAGCGACTGTTCACGGGTGAACCTTGAACCTTGATCTAATAATAATACCAACCGCTGAACAAATCCTCATTCATTTGAAGAATTGGCTCATTCGATTCACCCGCCTGGATTTTGGCCATGGACACCGCGAATTCCACGCTTCTCAGACAGCGCAGGCTCCGCGTGACCATCAACCAGACGCGCTTCAACTCACGAGTTGCCCAGTCAGCACGTGGACATCTCGGTTAGTATATGAACACGGATCTTATATCCTCAAAATGACGAGATTCAAGGATAGCCGCCCGTGGCTCTCGCGTTACTTTCCGTGCGCATAGACAAGACGATTAGCACATGTATGGCATCTTTACGTTGTTTGAAGTGAACCAAGGGTTAATCCGGTAGAGTTGCCTTGGTATGACACGGAGCGCGCGTTCACTGGAGAGGGCTATGCTTATCTGCTGCATTAATTTTCCAGAAAGATTGGCTGCGCATCCGCGGTTCTGTAACAGCGCCCCAGAAGTCGACGTAAGACCCCCGGAAGGCAAGAGTCGCGGTTTTCACTGTAGCCAAGACAAGAAAAACCGGCCCAGACATATCTTCGCCACCAATTTCGTTTAAGGAGAAGACCCCATTATCGCGAAAAGGAACGGATGCAGTTGTGACCATGCGTACCCTGCCAGACACGGGTTCTCAAGCGGGTTCTCGTGCCCGTCCAGCCAATGTCCACTGACAGTCCTGCCAATTCTGGGAAAACACGAATGGTAATTGGGGCCATTGGGTGGGCGCCGATAACGACGGTATCACGTCCCCATATGAAGTGGCGTCCGACTAGGGGTCGCCGTTTGGAACACCGTTTCAAAATGTCACCGTAACATTATTGTTCTTGCTTTCAATGACCCCGAGATGATGAGCCCAAATTTAGAAACGGCATGTTCATAACACATAAACCTACCTCACTTTTCTTATTCGGCTTGAGTGCTGCAGAAAACAACTGGCGCTGGTTTCTTCAACTCTTCAAGACGAGCGACTTGTCCAGCCCAAGACATTGTTTACGCGTTGTTCACGCGCTTCGACTTGGATACGACGTCCCGTATGCTCCGCGTTCCCTCCGAAAATCGTCGCGAAAATCTGTCGAAAAAAGTTCTGCGTAACCGCTGGCAAGAAGCCATGGACCTACTAGTACAACCCAAGGTGCGTCTGTTTGGCTTGGCGTCGCAGTGTCTCATTTTCCTCGATAGCAGGCCAGGAAGTCGAGACACTTCTTACCGGTGATCGACGGACTTGGGGCTCTTCTCAAGAAAATGATGAGATAACTCACACCGAGCGCTCCTCGAAGTCGGACGATGATACGAACCACCTAAGGTACAGTAAGTTGACAAAGCTCAGGTGGCATCTATGCCACTAGTCTAGCAGGGGACAACCAAGTAGGCGACATATACTCCGGAACCTGAGATAATAATAACTTCGTTCAAAATGCCCAGCCAGTTCGAGGGTCAGAAATATTTCAAATTCTAACTTCCCCCCTGTCTTCCCCCCTGTCATGGCACCCATTCTCAAAAAACATTCGAGCGACCTGAAAGGTGGTACTCCGGTGATTTCCCCGAACGACATGTCTTGACGTTTGCACTATTCTGTCGGCACCGTCATTTTTTCCACAGTTATCTTATTCGACAAGTTATTCGACCTCGAATATCACACGTAACTTAGCACGTAATGACACAGGAACGAACGAGTACAGGGGCAGGCAATATCACAAATCAACCCCGTGGAGTTGAGGGAAATATCGAAGCTTTCGCCGTGCCCACGAGATCGATTGGCGCTGCTGTTTTTGCCACTGGCTATCGTGGCCTCTAGCCCAATCATTTGCTAGTGGTGTGTCGGCGACTTGGCCGTCAACGCCATTCTTGATTCACCACGTGGGAATGACGCGCCAACGAGGAGAACCCTCTCGTAGCGCTCGATCTCATCCGTTCCGATCCGTTCGTTCATTCATCCCTCGGCGCACCGACACAACCCCAATCACTGAAGGTGAATCAGACGCCAGCGAGAATGATCGCAGCACGCTCAAACCACCAAGTGATCAATACCTCGATTGATAGAAACAGGCGTCATACTACCGGTGTTCGAATGAGATCCATCCGAAGTCTCCCCCGCATGGCCCCTATTTCAATCACAATTGGCGCCCACGATCCAGATGGAAAAGACGATCGCGTCCATCGCAATGATTCCTGTCATGCCCCTTGATCGTGATTTGTTACATTTCGTGCGGTTGGCGCAGTGGCTTGCGCAGTGACGTCCGCGTTTCGACAGAACATTCGCGACGACACGATGCTGCCTTTCACAATCAACACCGGCGCCTGGCGTCTTTTCCGCGCTTGCCTGACTGAGACGCAAAGATTAATCCTCTAGAGTCGTTTAGGTCACTCAGCGGTGAGTCAAACAACGGAAGAACCGTATCGTGTGTCAGCCATCTGGATATCAGATTTTAGAATACCATGCCAAACTTATACCCCTAGTGGAGACACGATTCGATCCATCGGCCGCGGTGGTGATAGCTGCGGCGATAGCAACGGCATTTCCGCTATCACTGCCAACTGTTCTATCCGAACACTGCTGCGGGCTTGACCACCTCGTGTCAACGCTGGAGACTGGGACCGAAAAGGTTTGACGGCCTCGCGAACTCATGCACGCCGAAATATCTGACACGTTCGTAAATTACGTCCTTGCAGTCGCCGACTGGACCAAAGCCTTTTTTTTTTGGTTCTTGGGATGATATTAAAAACGCCTCCTTCCTTTAGAAGAAGTATGCGTCCGAGATAACGTTCAGCCCACACGACAATTTCAACTTCCAAGCCACGTCCACTGTCCACTCCGCTTCTTCGTCATTATCTTTCTTTCCTCTCCTCCTCCGCCTGTCTGCCCATGGGATCAGTCGTCAGGTACATGCCAATGCTTGGCCCAGTAATTTCTTCCTCTGCCCCTCTTTATTGCGGTTGGAGAGGCACGATAGTGCCTACGTCGCCCGTTGCCCTGCGCGTTCTTTTCCGTCGCAGGACGTTCCAGGCCAACACCCACATCACGCACACGACGTGACCCTCTTCCCTCAACTCGCCCCAGCCGCCTCAGCGCCTGGGTAATTAATACAACACATGACACCTTGTCTGCTGGTGGCTGCGACAGTTTCGTGCTAAACGTTAGCAGGTGTCGATGTGTCACGGCGAGATGTAATACTTACGTTGATGCGGATGGTCGGCTCCGCTCGTTTCCCTCCGTTCGGCGGTCTCGGACATTCGACGAACGAAACGTAGTGATCCGGATCCGGGAACGAGTTCCTTGTACAATTCCGTGGTGCTTCGTTTTCGACCTCAAGAATTATTCCCGTCCGCGCGCCGGTGGTGTGCACTGGCAGTAGCCAATCAGGCGGGTCTTCATTCAGCTTTTGCAGCGTCACCTCAGGTGAATAACTAACACACACTTCGAGCTGCAAGGTGCTACCTAGCCCAAGTCCCGGAGAATTCTTTGTACCCTTGTGCCTTGGAGGCACTGTAGGAGTTTCTGCGCCGCCGTGTGCTGTCACGGCGTCAGGCGAGGTCGAGAAATCGATCATTGAACTATGAATTGGCGGCGATCCACCACCATGATGGGGATGGTGGTCCGGCTTCAGGCTGGCTGCCAGGCTGTAGGTCTTCGTTCGATTCAGCGCGCCTCCGAATCTTCCGAAGCTTGTACGGCGTGCCCGTCTTCGAACCACGCAGAGTACGCGAAGAAGTTTCATGTACGTAAGTAACGTACGTATGGGTGCCCATTTGTATGTACGTATGCATATGAAAATGGTAAATTGATGAGCGAATCCTCGTGCGTTGGTGCCATCGGGGCGAGAGAAACGAAACTTTACTCTACAAGCCAGCAGGAGGACCTATCTCAGGCTCCGGTGTTGATCTCACTTGTGCGGTCAGATTCCTGTGAAATAATTGGGTGGGTATTTTGCGGGGCTGGGATGGTAGGTCGTGGGGGGTATAGGGCACACGACCGCAGTGACCCCACGTTGGGAACTAGCCAACAGCTGCTAGTGGGGTGGCAACCTTAGAACATCATATTGTAATCATTCGGGTCATCATGATCACCATGCATCGTCGCCGCCACCACCACTACCACCAACTCCCATAACCACCATCACCACCATCACCGACACCACCGTGACTATCATCATTTCTCATATCACTATAGATGGCACAGCGTCGTCCTCCCACTGGGTCCTTGGGGTCGGTCGGCTTCGTGGAGTCGTTTCGTGACTTCCGTCTGCTGACATTCCACGACCAGTTGACGTCGCTCGCCTGATACTAGTGAGGCTCGGACGTCTCGGGCTTGGGTGAGTTTGAGGGGACCACCTTGGAGTCGTGATCGGATGACTGGCTCCACCTAGTTTAGTCAGGATGCCCGAGCCCCCCGAGGTCGAAAATTAAATCTCTTGCCAAGTTGATCGTAGCACCGAAGAAGCCTGGATGCCAGTGGCTTCGTAGGGACGCATGTCGCCTTGTGCTAATGCCAAGGCTAATGTGGTACAAGTGTACGTTCGTAAAAAGACGAGGCGGGGAGAGACCCCGGTGGACGGTGTCACACGGGCAATCGATAGTGAGCTTTGACTACACATATAGTACAAGTGTCACGAAGGGGAAGGTGAGTATGTGGGGAAAGCGACAGTAGAAATGACACTGCTACACGACGCTTGGACAGCTGGCGGGAGCAAGGAGAACCACAGTTAAAATAATTACTGAAGCGGAGAGACAATATTCCGATAAAGTCAGTGATTGGGGTGATAGCGAGTGGTTGCCTGACGCAGGACCCCTACGGGGAAGGGGCGGAGAACATGCAGTCCTGATCTTTCGCTCGCCCCTTTTGTCGTCCCTTCTGTAGCACCATTCTATGACTTGAGTCTCTCACGGGGACGGCAGGGAGCCCGACTGCTGTCACGCTTCCGTCCCATGACGACGATGATAGTGGCGAAGGTGAGAGTGATGGTGGCGACGGTGGCGCCGCTTCTGAGGGGTCAGCGTCGGCCTCCTCGTCCCGCTGAATCTAGAGGGTCAGCACCAGTGCCCGTAGGGGATGCTATCGTTATGCATCTCGAGCGGCAAGACGGTGCCCAGGGCATCCTTGAGCCCAAGAAGTACACCGACGTAGCGTCGTCGTCATTCTGCATCGCCGTCGGCTCTTTATGCGCCTGTTCAGGGAAGTGGAGGTATCATTAAGTGGTTCCGCCATGAAAACTATTTTGAAAGGGAAGGAGAGGGTGGAACAGGGGGAAGAGAGGTGAATGGAATGGGGAGGCTCACAGCGTCGGATTCGTCGGGAATTTGATCAAAAATCGCAGAATGTAATGCTCGAAACGATCGACGGTGCCCCCTGGGCGACGTCGCAGTCTGAAACTGCGCGGCAATAAAGGTGGACTCGGAGAACGTGAGCTCGAGGCTCGCATTGAATCTGCCCTAGGGGTAGGTGTGTACAGGGGGAGGCTGCGGTGCAGGGGCAAAAACTGTCGGCGGATCCTAGCCTGAGTCTACCGAGGGTATTCGGGACCACCACTGGCAGAACTGGCGTTACGCATTTAATTAATTTTTTCTTCTTGACTCGGAGACAAAGTGGCTGTACCTCATCGTACGCCTCGCGCAATGCGCATTGCTCGAGCGTTTCGCCGTTATCTTTACGCCCGTGCAAGGAAGGACCAAGCACCGGTAGAGGTATCGCCTAGTACGACGATGACGTAACCCTAGGATGACCGGACGATGACCACTGGCAGGTTTGCGCTGAGCCAAAAGTCGTGAATTCGAGAGGGATCGCCCTGTTGGAATTGTCAGACTATCTTCAAGGCTAGTCTTTCGAGGTCGAGGAACAGCTGCGGCCGGGAATTTGCACCTGCTGAGAAATGGGATATTCGGGAAGCAGGCAGAGAGCAGGATATATCGGGGGGGAGACCGCGACACTAGACGTCGCGAGGGTCTGATTGGGAAACTCCTGTGAGTCACCACGTTCATGTCGCTATCGCCAGCAAGATCTGAAATAGGAAGGTCGACAGGCGACAAGACCGAGTCGGAACCACGATGCCAACTGCGCCGTCGATTACTGTAGGTCGTCCCTGGGCGATAACATACTGTGGGAGGGACCACTCATAGACAGGTGATGCGGATAGATAGATGGTTGGTCGGATTTCCCACTGTACCATTGAAAGTAGAAACTTTATCGCACGGCTCGGATCACTGGCCAAGTTGCTTTTTCCCAGTCACGGTACCGGGTGGCAGGAACAACTACAGCAAGCTTCAAGAATGCCCACTGGCGCCTGATTTTTCGCTTATCTTGTTATCTTGTTTTGTCTGTTTTGTCAACTGCAACCGTAGTGCTGTAACACCAACACTAGTAGAATATCAGATAGAATTCGGCGCTGCTCACACCAGTGTGACAGATTAGAACTTCCATCTAATGGAGTAGTGGGACTCGGACACGAATGTCCGTTTTGTTCGTGATAAACAAAGGAGGCCGAGGGCGTCCTCCACACTTCGCTTGACTTCTAAGTCGTTAGAACCGTTGGGTTCTTCCCTTACATCATTATTAGAGCTTCGGCGACCTTCGAATGAGACTTTCTTCTTCGCTTGCCCTGCTAGAAGGGAGCGTGTACGTCCACTTTACCCACAAGAGGGGGTCGACTTTTAATGTGCACTATTACGGTAGCCAGCTAGAACCGTATTACACGCACTCGAATGTACTACTAACCGTGGGACACAACGCCGCTAATTCAACTCCCAAATCCCACGCGGTATTATCGTCCTACGACAGAGTTCTCTAGAGAAGGAACGGATGGAAGGAAGGAAAGATGCCTCGTTGAATTGAAGCGAGGTATAGACGGACTGTATGTAAGTCGAAGTTGAAAGAAAACGTAAATCATCTCTATTTGGCCAACAAACCACCTAAGGTAAGTGCAGCCCAGTACAATGTGTCACTCCATGCACAAAACTGACCCTCGACAGACAGAAACCAGAAAAGGTACCACGGAACAAAGGGAAGAAGAAAAAGAAAACCCGAGAAATGAAAAAGAATTTACGCCAAACCTAAACTTTTCCATGGAGCCAGCCCTCCTACCTCGCCGTTCAACGTTCATCCACTACGTTACGGTCGTCAAAAGCGCCACATTTCCGAACGGTGCTTGGGTGAATCGTATTACTTGAGTTCCGAATACCGAGGCGCGCGCAGTCAAGAATCCAGGTCCCCGGGCTTTCCTTGCTATGCATACCGTCACCTTCTCCACCCTCCGATCGAAACGCGCGAACACTACCGCCGGCGACCCATGAAGAAGCACCCTTCGTAACCGAGTACCTCCGCAGGGCTTAGCGTGTCGCGCCAGCGTCCAGTGAAGTTTCCATGTACATCGCCAACAAAGTATCCCCGGTACAGCCACTTGCCACGATCTCCGTCAATCTGAACGGAAATAAGGCAAGGGAAAAAAAAGAGTTGACTTAGTTGCGAGCTAGAGTCTGCGAGACTAATAACACTCACGTATTCCTTGGAAAGCGTTATATATCCATCACCGGGACGAACGCGTCCTATGAGTGCAAACTGACCCCACGCCGAATGACCCTATGGAAGCGACGACGCGCAACGAATCAACGAGAAAGGGAGAGTAAGAGCAAATGGTCGTGCAGCAGGCGCGCAAGTTAGTTAGCCAACGATAAAAAATAATTAAATAAAAAATAAAAACGAGTGACCAACTCGCATGGACCGAGGACTCACCTCGCCTGCGATCAGAATCTCGCGCACGCGCTTAGCGTATTCTAGCGTGATGTCCTCCGGTGCGGGGCACCGGCAATAAAAGGTATCTTCCACATGCCCGGGCTCGCGCACTCGTATGCCGTTGCGCTCGTGCTCAATGGTCAGCCCGTGCGGCAGGTACGCGCGCAGAGGGTCACCGGGCGACAGGGGCCAGTACCGCGGGTTCGCAAGGGCCACCTTCATCGCAGTGCTATCGAGGCCTTCGGGTAGGAGCAGGTGGTACTCGTGCAGGCGCCAAGCCTGCTGATGCCGCGCGACGAGGCTATTGTTCAATGTTGGCGGAGGTGCCCCTGACAATAGCCGCGCGTATGCCGAGAACTCTGTATACTGAAAATGCCAGGAGGTAACGTAAGTGCACATCGGTGGGGGGAGGATTGTGCCCGTTCGCGAGGACCGCCTCACGGAGAAGCAGAGGGAGGGAGACGCTTACGGTGAATAGCCCCTCCCAGATCCCTTCCATACTGCCCGGCTTGAACGTGCCAGTGGGGCTCTCGGGCGTCGGCGACTCAATGCCAGCGAGCCGCTTGCATCGCTCCCACTCGCAATCCCACTCGGAACTTACGCGCACCAGTGGAGGGACCGAGGAGGGTACGAGAGGCGACAAGGGGTTAAGAGCGTCCACATTCGTTGATGAACGTTGGGCGAGGCTCAGGTAGGAGAGTACGGCCGGGGCTGCCAGCGGCGGCGGAGAAAGCGAGGGATATTCTGCATACGCGGGGGGAAGTGCACAACGCCCAACCTGGTCCGGTACAAAGTCGGCCCACGCAGGGCGGCAAACAGGGTACTAAAAATCGTGGGACAGAAGAACTGTCAGGTACGGGACCAGATTCGAAAAAAGAAACCAAAAATACAAATAAGAAGTAGAAGGCAGAAAGCACTCGATCATGGGCCATGCACCACCCCGAAGGGGATTGGTTGAGAAGTAAGCAAAAATAAAATAAACACACAGTGCTATAATTCCGGTTCCCATCGCGGCGAGCTGAGAGTGTGTCTCGGGGATCCGCCGGGGGATCCACGTCAACGGAACGGCAAAAAGAATGGAGGGGGGGGGGGGTTGAAGAAATCAAAAAGTGAAACGTGATCAATGGTTGGTCTCGTGTAAAGCGTGTGCGGGTCAGAACGGCACAGCGCTTCCCCGGACCCTAAGCTCCAGATCTGGTAAGAGCAAGCCAACACACTAGAGGAATAGATGGCAACCCAATAATTGGAAGAAGCGTCATACAAGCTCCATCAGCAACGCCCATGCCTCCGCCGTACTGCCTGTCTTGGACGGACCGCAGCTAGGCGACGCATATGGAAGGGTGGAAAAGGGGAGACGGGGTGGTGGGATAGAAAATAAACCGCTCAAGGGAGAACGGGGGAACAAGGCAAGATGACCCGATGATATGGCAACAAACGAAAGAGGAAAAGCCGTCAGTGGTATATGGGTCAATGACGGCAACATTTGTTTGTTGGCAAACTAGAGAGCCCCGGGTCTCGCCATACACGGATAGACGCACATAAGCACACAAATAACAACACGCATCAAGAGACCCAGTACCCTGATATAGCTGTGTGTTCGGCGGACCCAGGGGCGAGCAGCCGAACGGAAACACTGTGTCACCGAGTGGCGGTGGAGAAAGAGAAGAAGGAAGGGAGAGAAAAAGGGGGAGACAAGACATCATAAGCGAAAGATGAGCCCTGTAAGCACGACATACCTCATGTGCACCAAGAGCCAACAGCTTCAATATGGTAGTCGCGTTGCTCAATTCTGTTTCGTCCAGCGCAAAGTAGTCATCTTAGTGGTGTTGCAGAGAAACGCGCCGTCAACACGTGCCCCAAAGGAGAACAAAAATAAAACAGGGGATGGGGCATACGGATGTCGAGGAGTTCCGAGTGGACGGAAAGAGTTGAGGGGTAGTAGGTAGAGTTTGGGCGGGTGATGAAAAAAAAAATGAAAGTGTCAATTGTGCACATCGAAGAGGGGAACAGGGTGAGACGCACCTGGCCGCAGGAGGAACCAGAAGAGCCACATGGTGACCGCACTGATATCGTTGTTCGGGGGCCACGCGTTGTCGCGGATCGCGAGACGTGCGCACGACGCACCGTCCTCCTCGAACCAGAACGCGCGCAGCCAGCCGTCTAGCCGGGCATACTCACGCAGCTGCCGCTCGTTAAGCCCGTCGTTCTCGAGCATCATAAGGTACGCCGTCCATAGCATCTCGTGCAGCGCGCGCATTGCATCCTCCGTCATTGCGCCCCCTCCCCCTCCACCGCCGACGGTACACCCGACCCGCGCGCGCAGCCACCCAAGCTGTACGAACCGCCTGCGTAGCTCGGCTGCGAGCTTGGGCGCCGTCGTCGCGCGCGCGCCGAGGCGGCGCACGAGCGCGGCGGTGTCGAACTTGGCCGCAAAAATGCGCGAGTGGAAGGATGGGTTTGTCGTACTCGAGAGCGAGGCATACATGCGCCTGTTGACAAGCATCAGCGTGGAGAGCTCGCCCGGCGGACCGATCGGCTCGCTCGCCACGACGAAGAAGGCGATGCTCTCGAGCACCTCTTGTGGGACCGAATCAAACGGGGCGTGCATGCCTTTGTGGTGTTGTATTGGTCGTGGCCTCGGTAGTCTATGATAATGATGATGGGATGGAAAGAAAACGAACGACGGTGAGGACGACGGCGACGTTGGCAACAGTGGGAGGGCCGGCTCAGCAATTTCTCCAGAATTACATTCCAACTCCGATTTTAATTTTCGATTTTCGATTTTACACTTCTTTCGCAGAAGCAGGAAAGCAAGAGATTCTGATGCTCAAGTTCTGCATGAAATTAGAAAAAAATTATTACACAATCTGTACATAATAAAGAGAGAGTCCATAACGTCAAGATGAGGATAATAGTAGTCATGATTCGGTCGTGGTGTATGCTACGATAGTATAGACGACCACAGACGCCACAAACCCCGAGTTTGCGAGTCCGTGAGATACAACAACCACCAACCGGAGAATTACGTGGTGTCCCAGCCCAATGATCTAGGAACGTTTCAAATGCGTGTACTGTATGGCCTGTGTGCGTGTGTGAAATAACCAGATGTCCGCGGGATAAAAGAATGATAAGTGAGTCGTGGTGGTGGTGGGGGGGAACAGCGCTCTTCGTTCCATATCGAGATAGCCAGACGGGTTCAGAGAGAGGGAAGAGGGGAAGAGGGAAATGACATCGTATCGGATCTCGGATGGGCGAGATGGAATGGAGCGGGTGCCGTGGAAGCAAGGCCATTGCTGTCGTAAAGGGGCGACGCGAGTCGCAGAATAGACACAGTAGGGGTCCAAATGGAAGCATGGTCCGGTCGCCTTACGCTATTCTACTTTGTTTAGACTCCAGATACCTTCCCATTGAGTCCCAGGAGAGCAGTACTTCCATTTGCCAACAAAGTTCTGCGAAGATAGCACTATAATGTACAAAAGGCGGCGCGCGCGCATGCACGGATCAGCCTACGTCCGCATTTGGCAATGACCAAAGACGAGGAAAACTCACCGTATCCGGCACAGACCCTGCCGCCATACCTTATACCGTTAAAGTCCAGCTATAAGCAAAAGAGAGTTAGAAAGAGGGCAACTGTGCGTCGACGACCGACTGCATGATGATGACGCACCAAGTGTTGAACGAGCACGACAAGCCCGTCGGAGACCCGTACGCGACCCCAAAACTCACAGTTTCCCCATGCAGGTTGAAGGTGAGATTCGGCCTGGAAAGAATGTAAGAGGTAGTCCAAGGGAATTGTGAAAGTAGTACTCACCTTTCCAGATAGGACCACATCGACCACTTCATGATCAATCATTGACTCGTCATGACATTCAGGATTAAAGGTCCGGTAGAATGCCTTTGTAGAAGCCCTATATTCGTACCCATTCTGAACATAGGTTAGCCCATGCCTATTTCGAACAACGCTGCCCAATCTGATCAGACAAAAGAACACACCTCTTTACGGGACCACCTCGCCTGTGGGAGCAACGGGGAATAGGAAGTGTCGTCCTGTGCGTCCCCTGACAGACTCGACTCGGGCTCGGAGTACCGCACATGTTCTTCCAGGTGACAGAAGAAGGGGTGCCTAGACGACTCCGACATAGCAGCGGGACCAGCGCCGGTCATGAACGGGGTGGGGTCACGATCGTACTGTGCCTGAGGGAGAGGAGGATCGTCGTCATTATCACCGTCATATGAAAAAACCGGAATAAGAGAGAGGGGCGTGAAGAGCGCGATGTTAGTGACAGTCGAGCAGGGTAGCATGGGAACACGCAGAAGACGCACCAGGAGAGTACCCCTCCACTTTCCCGTGAGAACCCCAGGCGTGTACCGCTGGAGGTGATGCGACATGGCAGGCTTTGTGGCTACGGCGCGTTGCCAATCCCAACCGTGACGACTACCGAGAGGAGCCTGCAGTGGGCTGGCCGGAGAGCCCGGACCTCGTGGCACCACGCGGGTGTGGAAGAAGCGACGATAATAAACGACATCCTCCAGCGTGATCCGTCCCGGGGGTGTTTGCGCTCGCGTAAGGGGCAAGTCAGAAGCGGTCATGAGGGGGAACGCGTCGAGCCGCGCGAAATATGCGAGCGAGGCACTGAGCGCGATCGCGGGCAGCTGCAAGTCAAACGCGTGGCCCATATATTCGATCGAAACAGTGACGGGAGCCGGCGGTACAGGGGCATGGGCAGGCGGAGATAAACGCGGTATCGACCTCACATCATCGATGAGCGCATGTGGATCAAAGCCTTGCTCCACAAACGAGTACTGTAGCCCGGAAAATGGAGAAGGGGAGGGGAAGCACGATCGGCATAAAAAGGAAGCGTCGGCGACGAAGAGGACGGACGCACCCGGAACCAAGCAAACGAGAGAGGAAGTAGGATAGCCATGATTGTTTCGCGACTTTCACTTGACTCTCCATTAAGGGAGTCTAATAGGGGGAGGGGAGGTCGGGTAAGGACGCGTTGTCGCCATAGAAAAGAAGTGGAGCGCGATCGTATATACGAACACGCATGCGCACACAGAGAATCACGCACCTTGTGAAGTCATATGCCAAAATAGCGCAACTGCGAGTGTATTGCACGCGTCCTCGATTGGCCAAACGTTGTGGCCTGGTTGTAGGCGCCCGGTGATGTACTTGTGGAGAAGTGCGGTAAGCCCGGCGTCTTGCAAATGGCGGTGATTGAGGGTGTCGTCCTCGAGAACCATGGTGTACGCTACGAGGAAGGCGTCTTGAAGGGCTGGGTGGCGGATATCGCATTGCTTGATACAATGTAAGGCTTGAAAGCGCTTCTTGAGCTCGGGGAAGAGAGGAAACGACCAGGAGGGTGGTGAGCGATGAGCAAAGGCGGCATAGTCGAACTTGCGAGCGAAGATGCGACTGTAGAGGCGGGCGTTGTTGGATGGATGAAGGACGTTACGGAAGAGACGACATGTGAGCATTAGCGGAATGAGAGTACGGGGAGGCGAGGTGGGTGGATCATGTTCGAGAGAGTGGACGACGATGTCTTCTAATGAGTCTTGGAGGCGAAAGAGAAGGGGGGCCATGTTAAGAAGGAGTAGATGAGGAGATGCGAAATGAAGAGAAGAGAAGGGGTATAAAAGAGAGAGAATAGGTAGAGGGGACGTTCATTTCGACAAGGGAGGAGCGGCGTCTTGAATGAGGAAGATGGAGATGGACTCCGACAAGCCGGAAGGTGTGACGTTGTATGATGGGTTAGTGTTAGCGTGCGGTTAGCGCGAGCTGGGAGTGACGACGAATCTCAGTCTCAGTCTCAGCCATTTAATTTTGTCCCGGACTGAACGGACAGGACCAGGTCTCGGAGATCTGGCTTCGGGTCATTTTAGCTGGACGGGTCAAGGAAACTATTAGATCCATCTCAGGGTCAGTCGATTGTCATTGGACAGAACCAAAGTCGGCTCAGACAAGACGCTGGTCAGGTCACCAAAGTTCAAAAGTCGACGAGGAACAGAGATTGGCGTCGTTGTACCCATTTGGTGACGGGTCAGAGTGCTGAGCGCTCAGCCAGAAAGGCCGCGTGAGATTCGGTCAACTCGAATAATAATTAATATCGATATTAATAACAAGAGACGGAGCCGCCAAGAGGCACGCTGTTCGGCTTCTTGGGTTAAGTCTGCCCAATCCGTGTTTTTACCCGAAAAAGAAGCGGCATCTAGGAAGCATATGTGAATAAAATAAACCCACATGTATGTATGAAAAGAAATTCAAAAGTAATCTTTTATATAACGGATGGATGGATGTGAGGGGAGAAGGCGGTGAACGAGTGGGCACCACTGAATCGCCAGATTTCATCTTCTGATGATCGCGAACGATGTTCGACCGTCTCAGCCGATCGTGACAATAAATTCAGGGCTCCTTTTTCCAACCGTTTTGCCCTCCTCTCCGGCGCAGCCAGCGCCCCAGCTCTCGCCCCTAAGCACAGCAGCGCGCTACGAACCAGCAGCGGCAGCAACCACCACCTGGCCGTTTTGGTTTCCCGGCCCTCGTCGGAAACGGGAGTCTCCCAACGATCCGGCTCGGCCACTCACTTTCCCCACGCACTTTCAAATTTCAAACCCAGACCGGCCCATCATCATCACCGTGACATTCCTCGTCAACTCGTTCATTACTTTCCGCGTTATGAAAGTATATTGTTGACTACAGAGTTCAGGCCGTGATGGGATCATCCAATAACCAGATGGATATTACTCTAGGTCCGCCGCAACTTCTTCTCATAACCCATTCTGTACTGGACAAACCCTAAACCTCGTTTATCATACCCTGTTTTATTCATAACGAATAACATTATTAACCTCAGGACGCCTCCCTTTCTTGGTTGACAATCTCTCAGGCTTGCCATGGTATGTATCCGGTTACGTTTGCGAACATCGAGATTAGCATGGGGGGAACAATACGAGTCCCAGGAGTCATCTGCCCCTTCTGCCCCCCTTCGCAACTCTCGCCATTAAAAAAACGAGATGTTTTCTTCATCTCATATTAGGGCACTCGTTCGCCCGTCTACATGGAAGCTCCAACCGGAACAGTCGACCTTCGCGTCAAACAGCGCTTGGAGTAATAACGACATGGACCCTGTTCCACCCCACCTTCGCACCTGGACAACCCTCAGCTATATAACCTTCTGGATTTCGTGCGCCGCTAATGTTACTGTCTGGGAACTTGCTTCATCCATGATTGCAATAGGATTGTCCTGGTACGACTTTCTTTCTGTCACCTAATCTGATACCGATCTGGCCAGCTGATGTGTGATTGATAGGCGAGGGGCACTGCTGGCGGTCTCCTTGGGACACCTCGTCATTGCGATTGTCATAGTGCTGAATGGTACAATCGGTGTCAGGCTTCGTGTTCCATTCTCTGTCATCAATCGCTCCTCGTTCGGGTTTTGGCTGAGCTACTTCAGCGTCATCAGTCTCATCATCTTATCTATGTTTTGGTTCGGAGTCCAGACTTTCATCGGTTCGGAGTGTGTGTATCAGGTACTTTCCCAATCCTCACACCTTTTCGGCTCACGTTGACGTCAATCCTTGAGATGCTAAAAGCAATTTGGCCCTCCATAGCCCAACTCCCGAACCATCTTCCGCCTAGTGCAAAAATAACCAGCGTGGGTATGGTACTCCGCTGTGTGATGTTTCAACAGCACTCATTATCGTTTTTTTTCAGAGCTCGTTTGTTATTTTCTCTATTGGACCTTTCAGCTGCCTTTCATGTTCGTCTCTCCACACAAAATACGCTTGCTATTCTTGGCGAAAACGATCGTAGTCCCACCAACATTGCTCGCCCTGCTCATATGGGCAGCCGTGAAAGTACCCTTGAGTAGATCTCTCCTCGCGCAGAAGTCTACGTTGAGCGGTAGTGAGCTGTCGTGGGCATGGCTTGGTGCTCTGAACAGCGCGATTGGATTTTTCTCGACAACTGGTATCAATATGCCGAATTTTACGGTGAGTGGTTTCCTGATTCTCTTATACTCTTGCGACGACGAGGGTTTCAGAGATACGCGAAGAATGAAAGAGCGTACGGAAAAAAAATCACTTATAATCAGAAGAGAGAACGCTGAGGTCGTTTCCTAGTCAATATGCACAGCTGATCGTAATTCCCGTTGCGTTCACTTTGGCCAGTTTCGTCGGAATCGCAGTGACAAGCGCAGGAGTGACCCTTTACGGTCAAGTTATTTGGGACCCGCTCAAGCTCATCGATAAGTGGGACAACCGCGCTTGTGCATTCTTCGCATCTTTCGCGTTTGTCCTCTCCACCTTGAGCGCGAACATCTCAGCCAATTCGCTGAGTGCCGGGAACGATATGACCGCCTTGTACCCACGCTACATCAACATCAGGCGAGGGCAAGTTATCTGTGCGTTTCTCGGCGGGTGGGCGTTTTGCCCTTGGAAAGTGCTCGCGAGGTGAGTCAGTGTCGGTCTCCCGGACGGCGTCGGCCACCTCACCCCAGTTAACAGTGCGCCAGGCTTCCTATCATTTGTGAGCGGCTACACCATATTCATCGGGCCAATTACTGGTATCATGATAACCGACGTACGCCGATTCCTCTCCGTTGCCGCCGGTAGGGATCTGAACCCGACCCTTCTTAGTATTGGCTGGTACATCGTACGCGGGTCGATGTTCCTGCGATGTATCGGCCACATGGAAGGTATCGATACACCTATGGCGTGGTAAGTTGTCCTGTCCCATCGCACGGATCTTCTGAGTCCTCTGGACTATTGCAGAATTGGCGTGCCGCCACTGCGATGGTAGTCGCTGTTCCGCCTACGTTCCTTGGCCTCATACATAGCATCAATCCAAGCGTATACACGGGCGCGGGGACTCGTCTATTCGATATCGCCTATGTTTTGGGGGTGAGTCTTCTTCCTTTTCTAGGCGCCTGACAGGTTCACAGGAAGCGGACTATGTAGTTCACCCTCGCGTCGACGGTCTACTTCGCGCTGTCGAAGATGTTCCCCGCCAACGAAACGATTCTAGACCGCGCGATCGTAGACCTGGAAACGCCACCCAGCGACAGACGTGCGTCTGAAGGTGTAGAAAAGACGGTCGTGCGGATCGACGAGACCAGGGTAGCGTAGAAGTTCGAGAATTGACCCTCTGGGTAGCACCAGCGGAGAAGTAAAACAGGCGACCCATGTCGTAGGGTCTGACAATGGAAGTATGGGTGGAAATAATACTTCCAATCCATTTATGGAGTTACTACTATCATCGGTTTTGAAACGCATTATTCGTACTCGTACGCCGTGACGCAGTACTGCCTTGAGGCTTCAAAAAGCTTCAAAGTCCGCCATGATAATTATTGTCCGATGCGTGGCACATTGACGACTACTGTACACTACAGTAACGGTACCAAGAACTCGTCACTGAACATGCTATCTGTTCTCACCTCTCTAACAAAAAAAAGAAATCAAAGGCGTCCTTCCTAACGGCACTTTTCTCTATTCCGAAAAGCGTGCCGCGCTTGAAGAAGTCGTATCCCATTTGCCTGAACACCAACACGAAACAATGGAAGAAGTAGCCCGTGCCAAAAAAAAAAAAAACAAAGACTAGGTGAACAAAGCGAAGCACTCGGTATTCAGACTCGAACGATGGGAGCAGAATAACGACATATTTCTGCGAATTGTATCGGAGGAGTGTCAACAAAGTTGTATTTCCAGTCCATCGACCCACGGGGACACGTGCTACCACGACATCAATTTGCGCAGCTTGCGCCAGACACTTATTTTTGACAGGGAAATCCGAGTGGTGGAAGTATCCGACTTGCAGGAAACGCAGAAATTATTGCCCTGCAAACTTTACCCGGTTCACATTTTTATGGACAGCATGCTTCTTCACTGACGTCCGAGCCCGTTCCATGCTGACGAGCACGGCACTTGGCTTGCGAACGTTTGCGACACCGTGACATGTACGCGTGGTCTTCAACATAACAAGATCCCTCCTCTTTCGCTAGCTAACAACATGTGGATCGAGGATATACCCTTGGAGCCTAGGGCAAGAATACTCACCCTCTCCGAGCGAATTCTTGTGGCAAACTTGAAGTCCTCCCCCGCAGCGTACATGGTGAAGTGTATCTGAAGAAGAAAGGTGCACACACATGGGCGACCGCTGGTCTTTACAGCAGCTTAAAAGGAAATGTCTCATCATGTCGTCTCGATACTGATGCTATTTCGACCGCGACGCATAACCCAGATAATGCCACCTTCCTCATCTATACCTGCAGCGACTATAGGACCACGTTTGTTCGTCCAAATGATCTTCCACAGAAAGCGACGCCTGGCTTTTTACGAGTCAAATCGTACCCGCATTCTATTGGCCGAAGAGGCTATGTTTCCGAAGACATTGCAGATGGTACGGTAAGAAACACCCATAAAGAAAAAGACCGCAGACTGATTGCAGACTTTCTTCATAATAGACCATGCTCATAACTTCGGTGGGACCATGGATATTGACGAAGGTAACGGAGATGACGTTTTAAATCACGGCGCACCCGACAGAAAGTTAAAAATCCTGTTCAATGTACCACTCACGTGATGACAGCCGCAGAAACGGTCCCACTACACTCTCTTGGAGTCTTTGATTTTGCTGCGACTGATGTTTCGGAAAACGAGGCGCTCACGCATGCACTACGGAGTGTCACACTTTCAGAATAAGCCGAAGGATGGGCAGTCAAGCGAAGCAGTCATTTCGCGAACAAATACCCACGACGGACCACGGAAGGTATTCTTTCAGAAGAAAACAAAGAAAACACTAATCATCTTCTAGGGTGTTTCGTGCCTGGCATGTTTCCTTACGGACAAGGAGGTTATGAGGTTGACACACCGTCCCACATGTCCTATGAAGGCTATGCGCGATCCGATATCACGATAAACGCTTTCACACGCCGGCGTATTTCTATTTCATCCTTCAGGTCTTCAGTATTTTGCAAAAGCGTCAGCTGTGTGCCACACCTGTGCTTCAACTCTCCGAAAGAACTTCCCTATACTACGACTGAGCCACCAGATCGCTGAAACCATTCTTCAACCAAGTGATCAGAGCCTTGCGTCAAAATTTATCTACTGTCAGAGAAAAAGCAATAGGAACAGATGAGTCTCGCATGAAAATCTGTTTCCTCATATGGTGTTTGATGGTGAAAAAACCCCCGCTATCGCTTTGGCTGACGATAGATTTCCGCCGACACAAGACCCAATTGTACAGGTGTTTTGTGGTGAAGGTATTGACTTTAATTCCTTTGACGCTTCCCATCACCGTCTTTCGATGCAACGATTGCAGCCGATCCACACGAATCGACCGGCTTTTTTCATCTTATTGTTAATGCAGTTCCGCAATCGCTCTTAGGAATCAAAGGTTTTCAAGAACGATCAAGGTGTCGAACAAGAGACAGGAATACTTTGCGACATCGGAGCTTTCATTGGGATAGCTGAGGCTCATGGAAGAGGAACACTCCATCCCCTCGTGGTCCTGTGGTTGGCTGCCGACCGTGACGAAGAAAATGAAAGAACATTTGTTACAGGACGAATTCAGAGAAAAGGTACACAATTCATCTCCACAAGTATTCGTGCAGACCCCTGTCACGGTGGTTCTGAAGACCCGGCTGTTCTGTCGATTCCACGACAAACTACAGTGGCGTTTTCATGGCCAGTGGATCCTCATGCACCTCATTACAAAGAACGTGACGGTGGACGTCGAAAATCGAGACGAGGCTGAGAGACAAATTATGGGAGCGGTTCAAGTCCGTCAATGCGGTCAAGGGTGCATGAGGCTTGTGAAGTCCCATTTCGTTTGCGAGTAACGAGCGTCTTTCCCTTCAGCAGACAAAGATGGGATAGTAGCTGAGCATGATAATTGGGGGCCGAAAAGAGCATATGGATCCTTCGACAACTGTTGCCTTGCAATCTCGCAAAATATATGAGCAAAATTACGAGTCGCGAGTCAGTCACGGCCGACTTTGTCGCGACATAAAACTCATCGCGATTGGCCCAGGGTGGGGACCAAGGGTATATCACACATTATATCGCGAAGAACAGAAAACTGTCTTTCGACACTTCTGCCCTACTAACTAAGACTCGCCTGAGTCTTGCTTTCAACCAGGCAAAAGAAAGGTCATCGGGTTTACAAAGTTGCCTGTTGTGAGGTCTGTTGCGAGCTTTGTTGTGGTTTTTCAAAACGTTATTGGTATCGACAGCCGCTGTGAACTCTGTACACCCCTATTGTGGACCTTCTGAAGATGATGCCGGTTTTATGCAGCCAACAAGTTCTACTCATCTTCTAGCCATCGTATTCTAAGCACTACCTAGCAGAACGGGACCCAATTAACAGAGGCATGATCGTGTTCTCTTCTCCGTTTTTCTGTCTTTTGTGAGTTTCCTCTTACTTTTCTTGAACTTAGCCAGAAGTTGCTGTGCCTGAAGGACCCTTGTTGGGGAAGGCGTGAGTCTACTCATCTTTGGGACCCATGTATGGGCTATTACAGCGGTCTTCATATTGATAGAGCGCTTTTCCAAAAAAGCGTTGATTGAGCGGGATTTTGGGAACCTCCGCGTCGAAACTTACCACTGGCTTACCGGTTTTTTTTTTGAAATCTTTTTGAAATAATAATAATGATATACCGGCAATTATAGCCCCTGGAGTACTGTGCCTACGCATTGACATAGTGCCCTCCTTAGCGGGATGGTAGTCTTCCTAAGGCACTGTATGAAACAGTTCGCAGACGGAAAGAGCAGCAGTTGGAGGACTTGCACCACCTCACCAGTCTGACGGTATTTCTGCCTTAGTCGCCTCAGGGTACACTGACTGATCCCCAAACAGTCTCGGATAATTGTATCGCTTTCTCCCTGATTTCTCGAGATATAAAATCGACGCCTTCCCTGTTCCCTCGGAATGGGATTGAAACCCACCTTCAATGGTAAGAGAAGCCTCACGGAACGGATGCGCCACCTATCAAGTCAAATGTTTGCGCTATGGGATGCCCTACCTGGAACCAGTGCCTCGCGTGTCTTCCGCCCGACATGGCTAGCGAAACTCTCAAACACCTGTGCATCGTGGCCCCGCTTCCACTGCACTACCAACTGTACCCCGCTCTTTCCCACGCGCTCCTCCTCGACCCACACATGCGCGACGAGCGCCGGGCCCCCTTCCTCCCCAGCTCCAGTGCCAGTGCCGGTTGCTTCCGTTGCGGCGCCGGGCCCAGCATCCGGTAAACGCAACAGGTGGGCTTTCTTGCGTCGAGCGGCGCGCGACCACGTGTCCCGCCTGGCGACGACGACGTAGGTCTGGCCACCAGACCCGGGCGCTACAGCCACCGCCCCGGCTTCGGAATCGCCTTCGAGCGCACACAGCACCTGCTGCACGGCGCGTGCGGGTGGCGCGCGGTCGAGGCGCTGGCGGAACGTCGTTCGCGATGGGAGGAGACGGTGGAGCGCGGGCGCGCTTGGGCGTGCGACGTCCTGGCGAAAACAACGCATCGGTGAGACGGGTGAGGATGAAGAGGGTCGATGAACGGGCCCGCATGGCACGTAGCTTACGTCCGGAAGGCGCGCGTCGGTGAAGGACCAGGCAAGAGCCCAGCGGCGTGTGTGACCCTGGACGAGCTCTGTGAGTGCGTAATTCGTTATCTGTGAACGGTGTGGGTTTCAGCTACGCATATACCCCTGAAACTGAGTAGGCTCCCGCCTGTGCGTACCGAGTGGGCGCGGAGGAGCGACACGAGCGCTGTCAGGGACGACTGTTTCCCGAGCATGGAGGTGTACCATCTAAGGGGACTTGCAGAGTAAGGCGGTGATGCTTGGTGAGGGAGAATGAGGGTACACACCGGCAGCGTTCGCCGAGCGCAAGACTCTCGCGCACCATCCTGCTCACGAAACCCTCCTCGCCTCCAGCTGTGATCATCTCTACTTCGGCACCCGTGCAAACCTATTTTTGATGACGACTCGCTGCGGGGCAACAGGAGCATGGGGGGACGAACTGCGTTGGGGGAGAGCGCCTTTGTGGCCGCCGAGCGCGCAACTTCTTCTGCGCTAGCATAAAACGGTGGGTTGCACATGCTGAAGTCGAATCTGCGCGTGTGCCAGAGGTGAGCCACGAAAAAAACTATGGGGTACGGCGCGTAGCGCACGACACAGCCGGGTCTTGGGTCAGGGGAAATAGGATGGGGCCGGTGGGATCTGCACGGAGGACGCTGATGCGTTCGGAGAGACCGTTACGGTCGACATTGGCCTGAGCGGACGCAAGCGATACGGAGTCGACGTCTGGCCAGCCTAGTGAGAAGGGAGAAGGAGAACGTAAAACTAGGCTAACCAGTTGCAACGATGCGCCAATTAGGAGAGAGGCGGCAGGCGAGGAGTGGATAGATGGCTGAGGCACCTGTTCCGCTGGAGAGACCATGAGACGTAGACAATAGGTAGGATTTGAAAAAGATCGCTACATGTCGATACCGCGGATAGAAGTAGGCGACTGTTCTTGTAAGGAAGAGTGAGAAAGGATGTCTTGCAGCCACAGGACGTAATTCAGTCTAGGTTTCGTCTTGTTAGCGAGATGCCTAGAACGAACTGACGACCTCGACTCCAGAATTACCTGTTAGGCACGGGAGGGCACAACCTGTCATCCGGAATCTCCAGTTGTATATCAAAGTCGCGAAACAAAAGTGCCTGAGTTAAACGTCTGCGTGTTATGACATTTGAGTCGTTTTGTCGATGACAGGAAGGAACAAGGGACAACCTTTGGGCAGCCTCGTCGTGGAAATCGATGGTGGGAGACCCATCTTCCGGGGAACGAATGACACTATGCATAATAAACAACTTGCATGAGAACGATGCGAAAGGGATCACGGACTGTAATTGTAAAGGTGGATAAGCGTGGGCGAGAGATTCGAAATCTGGTGGCGTCTTGTATATGTTTCTTTCGTGCATTATTCACTGTAAAATTGGGGCTGGAAGCTGGAAGCCCGAGCTTGGACGTAGACCACAACGCCGACCACCTTTGCCTCGTGATCGCGTGATCTTGCTCGTGGTGCTGGTACTTACCAAATCAGGGAAAATACCCTAAGTGAATGGAGTATTTAGAATGGTACTGTATGTACAGCTTGAAGTGCTGGACCTTTCGTATCTAGATATATTGCTGGCCATTTAACCGTTCGAGATCATTCAGTGAAGCACCGGTAATTGTGTCAGTGTGATAGAGCAGTGGACTCCGAATCCAGGATCATAAACTATCCATAGGCCCTCTGTCCTTTGGAATTTCCATTCTCAACTATACAGTACTGCTACCAGGGTTCAGAGGCCCGCAAGAGGAAGCTAACCTAGATCGCCCCTGCTCCAAAGAGAGTACCTTCTTCGAAGTACTCACGACGGCAGAACAGTGTCAACTTATTCATGGTATCATCAACATATCGACCGGACTGCCCCTCGACCGTATTCTCAAACAATAGTAGAAGCTCGTGCTTGAGTTTGTCAGTGATGTATCTTGGGTGACTGCGCTTCGAAAGCCTGAAACGACGCCACTGCCAGGAGAGACATGTCAGACACGGTGCAGGATGACATACTGAGTCCCGGAGATAGAACATTCTTGATGGCTCTGAAGGCCAGAGCGGGTATCTTGGGACTCCGCTACAGATAATAGTCGTGTGAGAACAAAGAAAAAAAAAAGTTCGACCGAAAACCCGAAGCCACCACCATCACAGAGATCTTTCAGACGCCATAATTGTCGCACCATCTTATCATGTTGTTTTATGAACGACCAGATATCCACGATCGGCACCGCCTCACAGAGTCACCAAGTCCCCCCAAAAAAGAGGGGAGTATGGCACAGATTATACCACCACAGGCATGCAGCATCCTTCTGCGTATTCATACAGACTGGCGCAGTCGTGCGCTCACGAGAAGGTTGCTGCCGTACCGCTGAAACACGTGCACCAGTAGATGTCAGTCCTATACTGGGCAAGGCGGGTACTCAGCATCAAGATCATGATCGATTCGACAGAAGTCAAATGTTTGTAAAAAAGACATCAAGGAAGACACTGTCTGGGAGCACATCGATTGTTTTGCTCGTTCACAACTCTCGCCTGTGTCACAGAAGTGAGTGCTCGTCGCAAAAGCCGCACGAGAACTTACTCCAGGCCTCCGGCGTTACCTGTCGGTGTTGAAGCTATTGAAATGGCGCCAAAGGAAAATTGTGAAACGTGGTGTCACTCGTATTAAGATCTTTGAGAAGGCGTAAAGTCAAAGTTCGAATGAAGCCAGATCCCAGACACACTTTTTCAGGCAAGTGGATAAGCAAGACGATTATTAATATTTATTTATTTTCATTCCACAGGTACGGCAGTGGTTTTGGTTGCGGGAAACAGGGGACAGAGGAAGGAAAAGCATCACAGGCATGGCCACTGAACCGAGTCCGTGTCCGCATTTACGAGTCGGGTGAATAAGATTGGTAAACTACTAATAAATAGCGCACGTATACTTTAATGAAAGGGGCTAATGTAACTATCCCTGAACTGTATACTGTCTATGAAGTAGTGCTGAAAGAGAAGGCCTATAATAGAATACATGGATGGCTCCGCAGCCGTCAAAAATAAACAAAACAAAAAAAAGGTAGCGCAGAGGAAGGGATCACCACTAGACCGCATTCAAGTATCCGCGCCATGCTCTCGTCTAGGCGCACCGCCACCACTACTAGTACCAGTATCACCACTGGAACCAGTACCAGCAGTGAAGTATGTGGTGGAGGTGGCCGACCGCGAGGGCGAGCTGCTGCCCAAGGACCGCGAGCGCGCGGTGCCCGGCCGGGCTATGACAAGCTCGCCGAGCTCACTCGCGCCAGCCGCAAGGAGCTGCTCCGGCGTATCGCACAGCCGCCGCGGCGCCCACGAGCGCGGTGCGCCATCTGGGTGCTCGCCGTGCTCCGTCACCGGCGCGAGCACCTCGTTCGCTCCCTGGCTATTGCTCCGACTGCGCGGAGGTGCGCTCACGGTCTCTATGCCGCCGCTTCCCGCGCTCCCGGGGCGCGTAGATGTGGACCCCGGCACTGGGTGTGACGACGCGCGGGGTTGACCCCGCGCACGGAGGGCATCGCGGACGATCTCGCCGAGCTCGGAGGGCATGCGCGGCCGGTGAATGCTGTTGCTACGGCTCGACTGGGCGCTCACGCTCGCGAGGCTGGCGCTGGCGGCGTCGTTGAACGAGACCATCGTCGCACGGGTTGGTGGGCGTGAGGATGCGGCGGAGGAGGATGGTGCGATTGAGGGAGGGCCAGCGACTCCGCCGCAGGCGCTGACGAGCATGGTGGAGCGGAGGCTCGCGAGCTCGCGGGAGCCGACTGATTCGATCGTCGGCATACGCCTGATGACGCCGCCGAACATCGCTACGGGCTCCTCGGTGTAGACCTCGCGGCCGAATTCGTCAATAGACATGTAGGGCGTGTGCGTATCAAGGACATGGTGTAGCGGCGGCGTACGTGGCGGTGGCTCGCTCTCCAAGTTCCTGGCCTCCTCGAGCTCGAGGGATACGCGGTCGACGAGGGCGCGGAACCGGTCAGCGAAACCCACATGTTCCCCTTCTCCTACATTGGACACAAGTGCGGCCTGCCTGGATCGACCGTCACCCGCATGCAATCCTCGTGAGCTTTTTGTATGCCGCAATGACCTCGATGGGGAACTGCTGGACTCGACCGATCTGGGGAGCGAATCGTCCTCAGACAACGTGGAACTGTCAACGGAATCAAGCCCGGCATACTCGTGCTCATAGTGTATTGGGATTTGATTCCGGACCTCGTTGAACTCAGGTATGACTGCCATTTGACCGCTGGATAATGACCGTTGGGGGACGTTTGAGAGCCTTCCACTTTTTTGGATAAAAGGTTGCAAAACGGGTGAAGGGCGGGAGGGTGTATCACCGGGTTCCATTGGAGTGATATCGACAGTATCCCTTCTCTGGCCATCCGTCGCACAATAGTGAAGCCATCGTGAGGCGCGATAGGTTCTTGAGACGAGATGGTACGTGATCTGCAAAATTCACGGATAAGCGTACACAAGCTTTCTAGTAGCACGTCACGCACAAGGATAGCCGCGGTCAATACAAACCGCGAGACAGCAGCGGCAAGCCAGACACCCCATGCGGGCGCGTGAGGGATGCACTGACCACCCACGCCAACCCAAACAACATCGAGGCCCCAGTGACATCGGCCACGCAGACTTAAGTCAGATCCATTGTTTCTCCAGGAGAAGACAAGAGCCAAATTGACGGCTGCGGGAACAAAAAGGAAAAATGAAGCCAGAAATTGTGAAACATGACGTAGGGATTTGCCGAGGGACCGTGAGAGTGGCCGGGAAAGGGTAGAATAGCGGGGTACTACTAGTGACAGCGCGAGAGCCGCGGCCACCAAGAGAGAAAGGAGAGAGGATATTCCGAGGGAGAGCGCCACCGACTGACGGACACTACTTTCCGAGTAGACGGCATAGGCAATGAAGTAGCGGACCGTGGTGTAGGACGCCCAAGAACCTGTGATGGCGCATTAATTTACGCCAGAAGGAAGCAGGTGATAACCTACCGATTATTGACCAAAGAGCACCTTTGAGCAGACGCAAACGCCTCATCCGCCGTGCAGAGACCTCTTCCCAATAGCGCCTATCCTCCGTGCTGATGGTCGGGGACGTCAACGAAGGAGAGTGAAATCAACAGTACCGTACATACGACGTGTCAGGATGCGGAGGCAGCCGCGTATGTGCCTCTCGGTGGTCTGCATTGCGGAGCAGTGGTTCGGAGGGATAGTGCGACTGAGATGTGGTGAAGGTGGTCATGGACAACGAAGACATCTGGCGTGAGTGACTCGCACGGAACCCGGAGGGAGAGGGTGAAGCCCCCTCGAATTGGTGAAGGGTACGGTGTGCATCGAGGGCAGACATGTTAGGAGGGTTTGTGGGGGTGGAGGAAACGAGCAGACGCAGGACTCCTGCGCTGTGTCTCTTGCAATGGGGTAAATGGATGGCAAAGCGACGCGTCGGACACGTTTTGACTCACAAACTATAGCCGGGGCTTGGACATAACAGCCAGGGGGTTATAGATGGTGGTCGTTAGTGTTAAAAAAAATGACCCTGGTTCACTCAAGGGTATTCATGGGTTAACCATACCCGCGTCAAAGACCGTCGCATCAGAAAAAGGAAACACGGTAGCTTACGTCATGATTCATGATCGTGGTGACCCAAACTCATTTAGTTCACGGCCGAAGGGACAGTATGAGTGTCGAAAGTGACCGCTGCACCAGCGACATAGATGGAAAGGGGATTTTTCCACGCCAGAGCAAAGCGCCAATACCAGAGGGGCTAAAGCCGGTTTTTCGTGCAAATGTCGCGATTGATGTCGGCTGAGCTGGTTCCGACGGATAAATGGCGCGGCAGGAACGCATGATTCCCAACGAGGCAATGCACGCTAGGGAGAACGACCCTGTCTTTTCTCCCACAGGAAGACCCATTTGTACGTATACCATGGTCAAGAAGGGGGTTGGTGTGGTGAGTAGCCCGCTGTTGCTGGTTTATATCCGAGCTGGCCGTGAGATGTGCTGTGCGTACCATGCTGGTCTCATCAGGAGTCACCGCATTAAGCCACAATGGCTTCTCTGTGATCTGAGCATTAGGGGCTTACGATGTTAAGAAGGATATATGATATCCAAATTTGGACACTTCCGTATTGGTTTTAAATTCCACCTATTGCATACCAAACAACAAAGCATTCCAACAAACATTCAAATAAGATCGACAGGTATCCCCAACTCACGACAACGCATCCCACATCCCCAGCCCCGCAAACAACGTACCCAACCCGACCACGAGGCCCAAGTAGGCAACCACGTGCACTCCAACCCGGGGCAGAAACACAGATGTATGCAGTAGCGAAAGGCCCCAGTTGACCCCACACACAGCCACAAAGGTCCCCCAGAAGGTGCCGTTACTCCACGATGACGGGACAAACATAATCATACCATTCTTTTCCAAAACTGGCAAAATACCCGGAGGTGGGGTGAGATACCCTGCTGACAGCAGCAACACAAAGCCGAGGGAAAGCAATATCGACGCAATGCGAAGCAAACATGACACGAACACGGGAACGTGCTACGGGAGGTGTCAATATGACAAGGGTATCTTTCGAAAATTCCCAAACTCACAATGGCGGGAAATCCGTACAATTCTTCAAGCTCTTCGCGGGCCTTGACGGCGACAAGCTCGTCAAAGTCTTTGTCCACCTCAAGTTGTATATCCACCCCGCTTATTGGTCTTGGGTAGCTCCTCACCGGAGACCCGACGGCCTCATTGGCGGCAACGCCGTCCTCGCAGCGGCTCATGCTTTCCCACTGGCGCTCGTCCCAGGCGCGAGGTAGACTCGTGGCCCTACCATTCTTCGATGCCCGCCCTCCAGTCGACAAGGCCGCTGCTGCAAGCTCGTGTGCACGGCCCTCGGGTACAAGAGCGTCACGGTAGAGCGCGAGTGTCTCGTACCCTTGCCCAACGCCTACAGCGACCTCTGCAAGGGACCAACCCAACGCGAACCACCATAGGCGTCGAAACGCGGGTGTACTGCACATCGCGACGCCATCGTGCACGGCGAGCCTAAGTAATGGGAAGGCGGAGACGCGCAGTGCGTTGCGGAGGAGGACGTGCAGGGCCGTCCCTAGGACGCTGGCAGAAACCGAATGCGGTAGCAGTGCGCCAGCGATGACGAACAGGAATGGGTTGAGTAAATGCGAGAGCGCAAAGAGGGAGATAGAGAGGAGAAACTCTGGGAGCGGCGTCGGAAAGTAGGGCGCAGGCGGACTTGTAGGTACATCAGTTGGCCATATGAGTGGTGGGACGAAGGCGGCGAGGAGCCAAACGAGGAAGGAGGTTACGGGCACAAAGGTATAGGTCTGGACGAGATGCTTGTAGGAACCTGTGTGTATGGTGGGTTTAGTTGTCAGGTAATTATGCCATAGGGTCACATACCGAGGTACAGTCCTTCTTCCTCTAATATTTCCTCCAGGTCATCATCGCCTATCTCTTCGGGAACGTTGGAAAGGGGGTTGCCGCTTCGATATGTCTCGGGGCTGCGGCTTTTTGGAACGGAAGGCCCTCCGATGGACTGATCACCAACCGCACTATACGATCGTCTTGATCCAGCTGCGGCCGAAGGTCGAGTATCTACTCCTAGGAGAGGTGTGTGACTGCTCATAACAGAATCCGACGGTACCGCAGGAGCTTTTCCCTTCGACTGTTGAATATAGAAATAGTACCGATGATGTTACTGTAACTGACCTTGACTGCCGACTTGAAATTCGTGGTAGTGGAGAGGAGATTTCCCAGTCGACCGAGACCCATTGAAATAAGGGAAGAAGGAGGGCTGTGAAAAGGGGAATGGAGAGAAATTTCAAACAAAAGAAGACGCCATGTAACGACCCGGGACCGAGGTTGAATGGGCAGTTGATGTGTGGATGGGGTGACCAAGAGAAATACTTATGCAAACTGACACCACTTGACCCATAGTTCTCCTGAGCCATTTGGGCCTCAGGGTGCGGTCTAAAGTACTAGATTCGGAGGCTATATGTAAAGCTGGTACCATACAAAGTATACAACAGTTCTAGAACCGAAATCTAAACCCCTCATCGCAGCCCCGCAAACACCGATTACCCGAGAACACGTTCGAGAATATCGTATGGCGAGTTCCTGGAAGGACAACATCAGCCACGTGTCACAACGAACGTGAAACGTTCCGCGACGGGGGTGGCGCCGGAAAAGAGAGAAAAAAGAGAGGTTCAGCCGTCGATGCGTATCAACAAGTGCTATGCCCCAATCTCCTTTTGTACACGGGGAGATTGTTGACGGGCAGAGTACATTCGTGTCCGCCCATCGATTAAGTTCATCGCGCAAGAGTGTCACTGCGCAGAGAAATATCAACTTACCGTTACTATAAACGATAATTTCGTATTCTGGCTGCGAGGTGCACGTTTGTATTAGCATCAGAAGATTGAAAAAAAAGAGAAGAAAAGAATCAGACAAGGCTGAAAACTATAGTCACTCCACACGGTGAGATTCGGAATGTGGTAAAGTATGGTAACATGTTGCATCATCACAGCAAAAACCCGCAGTAGATTGAAACTCACCGTGTAACATTTCGGACATGGACGTGGTCATATGAGACAGTCACAACCAACTACGGTACTCGTACAGCACCTAGAAACCTAGAAACTTTGTCGGCGTTTGCCTACATCGCTGATGTAAGATTCAGATTAATCAGATCTAATCGAACCTCTTGATATCTGTAATTTCAGACATGCAAAGCCTCCTACGCTGGGGTATCGAAAATTCGTCGTCTGATGTGGACAGCTCGGCCACTCCGAGAGTGTCCGCTCAGAGGATGGCAGAACTGGATCCTGGGGTCATCGACGCGATACTGGGCAGGCCGGACTCGCAACTGATGAAGGAGGCCCTCGCCAAGGCGCAGGATGCGTCGCTCGACGAGGACGCACGCCTGACGGCGCTAGACGATCTCGAGATGGTGAGAACGCCTGACAATACCCTTCGTCCTATACCATGTGTTGCCCCTACTGGCAGTTCTCACACCGAATTCTGAATTTTTAGCTCGTTGAGAATATCGACAATGCAAATGGTGTGTGCGTGCAGAGAGCGTCGTCGGTAGCCCTGTCTCATAATTTTTCAGATCTTGAGAAGCTTGGTATGTGGGAACCGCTGCAGGGCCTGCTCGGCTCGCCCTCAGACGACGTGAAGGTGCAAGCGCTATGGGTCATCGGCACGGCAGTGCAGAACAATCCCTCTGCGCAGCGAGCGGTAAGTCTCCTTCATCCTCTGCGCTCCCTCTTTGTAGCATTCACGCTGATCCTGGCCCTCATAACGAAATCGAATTCGCACGTGGCACAGTACCTCACCCTTGAGCCCTTCCCAACACTCCTGGGATACCTCTCCCCCTCCTCACGCGCACCCGCGCAGCTCAGATCAAAGGCGATATACGCGCTCTCAGGCCTTCTGAAGCACCATGCCGCCGCACTCGCCCCATTCGAGGCCGCTGGCGGGTGGGCAGCGCTCCGCGGCGCCTTGTCAGGTAAGTTAACAGCACGCCCCCCTGGGCCATTTACTTTCTAACGTGGTCTTTTATCATGGCGCCGATAAAGACTCGGACATCGGCGTGAGGCGCAAAACCGCCTTTCTACTCAACTCGCTCTTGCTGTCCCCTGCCCCTACTACCTCAAGCGGAGACTCAACGACGGTGGGGGCGACGATACGCACGGGCGGCGGAGGGGATTCGGAGGCCGGTGCGGGTGCCCACGTGCACCCGAACTCGCACGCGGCGCTGGTGGCGGACCCGAGCTCGGCGGACACAGGGCCCGCGACACTGCGCGCCTTGCGCGCGGACGGGCTGCTTCCCGTGCTCGTGCGGGAGCTGACGGTGCCGACGCCACACGGGCCGGACGGGGAGGAGGGTGGGTCGTGCGATGCGGATCTCGAGGAGAAGCTCGTCAGGTGAGTGCGAGTTTGAGAGCCACACCTCACGGTCCGGTCGTTCAAAAAAAAAATGACGTTTTCGCAGATTGCTGCACACGTACGTGGCGGTGCATGGTGGGACGTTCGATGTGCCAGAGAAGCATGCATTGAAGGCGTTCTTGGACAGGAAGCAGGCTGGGCAGAGCGAGGGTGGAGGCGAGTTGGGGCTTGGCGCCGATGAGCTTAGGGTGCTTGAGAGTGCGCTCGCATAAATGGCTCTAGGGCTACTTGCTCGCTCTGTATTATCCCCAAGTAGTACATGTACACAGATTTCATCAAAACAAAAGAACGTCCGTTGGCAGTGAACATCCCAAAATAATACTAACAATAGCCTACACTGTACATACATACGTATTCGTCGCAGTGTTCCAGTGGGGTGCTGCTATAAATAAATAAATAGCTCCTGTCTGTCATAGTCTGCGCCACCCAGTCAATGAAGTTTGATGAAAGATCGAGTCGTGGATGTGAAATTCATTATGCGATATCTGCAATCATGGGGTCTCTTCACTGAGTATGAGGAGGTAGGAAGGCCTAATATGGACTCACTGATAATCCTGCCATGGGCATCTCTCTCCCCTAGCGGATGCGCCTTTTGTTTCTCCAGATCCATGAGCACTATATCCGACGTGCCTTCAGAGCGCCCACTACCAGGGAAGGTCCCTGCAGGTGATCTGATAGCCCCCCGCGAGGCCATCGAATCACGAATGGAAATGCGGTTGTTGAGGGAGACGAGGAGCGTGTTGGAGTATCTGTCAATTGGGAAATTAGATTAGCCCTCAACGGGTCCAGTCGTGACAAAGAAAAAGAAAGCGCTGATGGGCCCTTACAATTTTCCGATAATGGCAGTGCTGAGCGGCAGGAACGAACGAGCGGAGATTAAGTGTGCATTCAGATAACGAGTTGTGATGGGGTGGATACTTACGGGCAGGTATACCAGTTTTTGTCCTGCATGTGTCGACCATCAGCACAACGGAGACAGATAGCATTGGGAATAAATAACGCACGGAATGCAAGATAACCATGACCATGGCAACCAAGCTCACACTTGCTGCAGGGCTCCGTGAGAATAGGTGGCGTACCAGAATCGATAATCCACGTACTGGTCAAGATATTGGTTTCGACGGTCAGCCTCACGATGCTTATCAGAGCGTGGCTGCTAAAACGGCCATCCTTTTTCTTGAGCTTGAGTAGCTATACAACCATGAAACCATCATTGAGCTCAGGGCGATCCCTGAAGAGGCGACATGAAACGGACTTACGTGGTACAGCATTGCAGAGGCAATGAGTGTGTCAGCCACGGTGTTTCCAATGAGCCAGGTCTGGTGGAAGGGCAACGGTTAACAAGCTTTGGCTACGGGGTAGCCCACAACCTCGATAGCCTTACCATCGCCAGGATCTTGAGCCACCGACCGCTAGCAAAGTGCTTCCGTACGTGCGCCTGCTTACTCCTGAGCCCCGCTCGATTTTGCATGAAAAGAAAGAAAGGCTCACATAGACACCCCCCGCAAGGGCCGCCGATGAGTCGACAGTGGAAATCTGCGAAAAACGATGAGGGTTTTAAAAGGCAAATCCTTCACGGTGGGCTCACCAGACAAATGATCCCGGAAAACCACCAATACTTCTTGTCGCCAAGTAGCCAGACACGATACGCGAAGAAGAATTGGACCGCCAATGAAACAATCGCTCCAATTATTGGCACGTCAAACGCGGAGGCATACGGCGAAGTGAGATGGTTCATATCCCCATAGCCAGAAGCGAACCAATAATACAGGTCGGCGCCGCTGAGTGCTGTCTGCAAAGTCTCGATTATGAACAAACTAGATACTATGTAGCACCGGTAAGTAAGACATAACCAATAGGGAGAAAGTCCCCTACCAAATATCTTGAGGAATCTCGAGTCCGTCGGGAAGTTATAGGTGTATACGTCTTGATCGTTCAATCAGTGTGTTTTCTGGGGTCACGAGGAAGGCGACTCACAGAACTGGACTATGAGAGTACCATAAAGACACCAGTTCCAGACAGTCCCGAGAAGCTACGGACAATGCAAGGAAGATGTGAACGCCTTGTGAGTAAATCCGCTGTACATGGCACATACAAGGGGTGCGGTTCTAATAAAGGAAACATTTAGACAGGCCCATTATCGATCCACCGCCTGCACTCACATTTCCTGGATGTTCGGAGGGATTGGAGGAAGACTCGGAGGGGCCGACATGATCTAGTGGTTCGTGAACGAGTGGACGACAGACGGCTCGTGGAATGGAGGAGGTTAGGTCTAACGCCTTGGCCCTCAATTGAAGGAGGGGGGGTGGGGGTTGTATGCATGGCCGGAGAATTCGGGACAATATAGCTGGAATGAGGCGCATCACATGAGAGCATCCAAGCGCGCGCGGGGGAAAGAAAGAACCAAGGGAAGAACATTCCCCGAGATTGGCGCATGGCACAGGACGTCGTCACCCTGCGCAACGCGTGTGTGATTATGGGCCAAGGAACTGGCTGGGACGATCTCTATGCCTAGGTAGGTAAAACACAGCATTTGATTGACTGCCGGCGCACAGCGCAGGCTTCGTGATGGGACCCGAGTTAGTTGGGAGGTTTGCGCCGAGGATCAAAAAGGCGAACGCACACGCGCTTGCATGGTCCCTTCACGTGGAACCTGTCAGATTACCCAAACAACCACCTTACCCCTTTGGCACAATCACCACGTCCGTCGTCCGCCGAGTCCGCTCCCAGTGAGTCCGCTCGACACTGCCCAGTCGTCTCTTGTCGAGGCGTCCCCCAACTACGTATTTGCGAATACGGTATATTCCGGTGCTCCCACTCACCGACCGGGGCTTGAATTCGCCGTCTCTTAACGCAACTTCGGGCTTTCATTCAAGTCGAGCCTGACAGCATAAAATGGGCGCATGCCGCCGTCATTTGCGCCTGGACTGTGTGTCCCAGATTCGTGAGTAGAGTGTCGATGGTGGGCAGCGGGCATCACCGTGGGACCAGAAGGATCCCGGATGTTAATCGAGCCCCCTCATCAGGTCGATCGGCTGCAGTCGGGGTTCCAAGAAAATGATCACACTACTGGAGTGTACTATAGACAAATTGTGAGCTCGCTATGCAGTACACGCTGTCACAGCAGAGATCGGATTTTAGAGTTGTGTTGCTCGAGACCTACGTCTGTCCAAGCGGCGCCTCGCTCCTCCGCGTCTCCGAGACAGCACGAACTGAAAGCGGTGCAAACCGCATGCAACTGTGCCCCCCCAGATTTTAATCGCAGCGTTATTGCACCCTTACCCAGATGGCTACGTTCCCTCTGTCAAGGCCAACCATCACCAATGACGACGCATGACAGCCGAAATAGTGCAACACGTATGGTGTTTCATTTATACACTAACTCGGTCTGTACTATTGGTTTAGCAGGGAATCTTCCCTGTAGACACAACCGAATCACGCAAGTCCAGTGCAGGATTATTATAGTAATACATGAAAATGATGAAGAGAGAAGCGGTGTTGTGTCACTCACTAAGTGGCCGTCCATGTTCCCCCTCATCTGTCGGGTTTACTTAGATGCAGCCGAGCTCCACAATAGAGCCGTCAAGTGAGCGAGCATTGATGACTCCACGGCTGGGGGTCGGCTCATCGCCTATCAACGAAGCCCTAGACTGCCACCTCACAGCCTGAAATGAAACTATTGAGCTGTTCGGCGAGGCGAGGAGCGCGATAGAGTACTGATCTGCCTGTCGTCACTATATGCAAGGTAGGCGCAAGTGGGATCAAGCGGCGTTAAGGATGGTAATACTTGTCAAGTGGTTGATACAATAAGATGACCCAAGACATGAGATATAGAGAAAAAGTTGACAAGCCGACACTCACGGATATGTGAACCAGCCAGCTCTCATCAATGGGGGCTGATGTAAAACTAACGAATGCGGGAAATGCGGCGAGGAGCCAAATTCCCATGGTGTCTGAGCATGTATGAGATGGAATAGTACACCAGGAATGAGTTTCAGTTTCACAATTCTTAATAGTGCTCACTCAAAAAAGCCATTTATGTGTTGGTGTCGGTCCTGCGAGTTTCGCGCATAGTAAGGGTCAGCATATGGTCAATGGCGAACCTGCGGTGAAAGTGCGCATGCAATGATTGTTCGCGAGAAGCCGGAACGAGACAACGCGATCCCAGTCCGAAAAGTACTATAGTTGAGCCAACGGTGTAAGAAAAACGGATGAGGCGGTCTACGTACATTACACTCAAAAGCAAAGGGAGGAAACAATTTGCGTTACCCGTGATTCGAGCAGCGTCCTATCCCTGAGAAAGCTGTAGCATACACGGCGTTGCTGCCAGTGTCCGATGAGTAAGCCGACAGGTACCACGCAACACGGAGGCCGACGGAGTTGTACGATCAAAACTCCTAGGGATATCAGTTTCAGACAACCCCCGAATGTTAAGGAGGAGTGGAATAGACAAGTCCAGATAAAGTTGATGTGAGGATCGCCACAGGCACAAGGGGTGCGGTCTTGATGGGAAAAAACCTGGCACGGCGAGGAGAGGAAGAGTAAAGGACAGCAGATCGGAGGCGGTTATTCCAAGGGCCATTCTCGAAGAAGGTAGGCCTTTGCAAGTACAAAGCGTGCTGACCCAGTGGAATAGGGACCATGTAGTGGGCGCAGGGTGGACGATGATATCACCAGTAAGGATACATACAATCGGGCCCGAATATGGGGAGAATGTGATCTGGGCATCAGTTCTATCATTGGGGTTCTTCATTCGAGAAGTGGGGTAAATCAGACGCCGAGCCAACAGAATGGTAGGGAAGCCCTGATAAGGTGTGGCTTAATACTATCGGTGTACTCAAGTTCGACTGGGGATAACAGAGACGCTGTTCATTTTGCCTGATTGTCATACCCAAACTGATGAGGTGCTGATGGGGCTCAGTGTAGATGTTCGTGTTAGAATTTTAAAAAAAAAAAAAAAAACATCACACAGTATCGTCATGATCGACTTTCCTGAAGTATCCCTGACTTTGCGCCTTCACGAGCAACTTCACAGGTGATACCATACCAGACAGTTTTTCCTCTGGCGCCAGTTCAACAGCTTCGACACTGGCAGGTTGCCCAAACACTGAAGGCCCGGAGAAAGGAATGTTTGCTAAGAGTACGTCGGTGTCCCAATTCCTGTGTGGCTTTCGCAACGCAACGGGCACTCACTTCAGTGGCGCACAAGTTATAAATAAACAAGCAACGGCGATCGACGTGCTTCCAGACAACGTCTTCTTACGAATATTTGACTTCTATCGAATCTATCATGATCCTGATGCTGAGCGCTGAAGCTCTCATCGGTGGATTGACAGATTATACCGTCTCTTCTCACTTCGTTATTGGGTGGATATCTTGGTGGATATGCTCCACATTTACAGA
Organism: Lactarius indigo; assembly: GCA_025766275.1. NCBI lineage: Eukaryota > Fungi > Basidiomycota > Agaricomycetes > Russulales > Russulaceae > Lactarius > Lactarius indigo. Next base: position 603,248 of record JAFKAC010000020.1, on the reverse strand, counting down.
AATTCACCTTGGCTGGCATTCCTTTTCTGACTTCCCCAACATTTCTCCAGTCGGCCAGGGATCTCGTCAAGCTCCGACTTGTCCATATGCCCTTTAATCATGGGCCCATTTCGGCGGGGACAATGGCCACCGGTTTAGTTGGGTTGACCAAACGGTTTGAATACCTCAATATGTCGTTCGGAGATATGTTGACGTTGTTGGTGTTTGCTCATTGGGTGTTTTCTCCTGATCAGATACCTGCCGTCCCCCTAATACGGGCTGTCCTTCTTGCTCTTACCCGGTTTCACTTCTTTGGCACTCGCAGGTATTTGGATGAATTCGTGGCCCAAATCGAGACACCCCCACACCCCCCAACTCGTCGACTTAACAATAACATTCGCTTCTGAAGATATCGTCCATCCCCCCATCTACTCCAGTTCATCGATTTCATCAGCCGCGCAGAATATCACAAGCTAGCCGAGTTTAGACGTGCGCGTGTACATTTTGGTGGCTGTGGCGCCCCACATCGGCCTTGGTCGCTCACAAGCGGATCGCCATCCCTGTTATTCCGATCTGAAAACCAATTGCGTACCTGAATTTCAGGTTCCGTTCATGATCCAGTTCCTCAGCCAACTCTAATCTACCCTTATCATCTCCAATGTGCGCCAACTTTCCATCGCTACTTTCGATGAACGGCCTCTGTCCACGAGAGACAATGCAGATCCTGCGGAATGGCTTCCGCCCACCCATCGCAGTGGGGACGCTGCGGGTGTGTGATCGGTTGGCAGGGCTGGTGGTCACACTGCTCGAAGACCCGCCGAGGATATGGTCGCGAAAACCTTGCCAGCCCTGCAGACCCTAAACTTAGAGGGGCAACTATTGACATCCGGGGCCCTAAATAAGTTCATCGCTGGTCGCCGGCTTTCTGGTCGCCCCGTAGCCGTCGACAACTCCAGGGAAAACCTCCCATGTGATATGTGCCGCCATTATCCCAAAAGACGACAACATGAATCTCGTCAAAGTTTATCCGTCCCATTAGAACAATATTACCACATACACAAGAGTGCAACCATCAGAGAAATCTTGTAAGGCCCAGACGAAGATGTGGAACATTGTACCAATAGAATCACAGTTGCCGCTTGACCCTACTGTCACGTATTAGTCCAGTTTATGACCCGAATGCGCTTGTTATCACGTCATTGTCATGATCGGTCATATGGGCGTCGCCAACAGGCTTAGTCTTGGTTCCAGAGTCGGTATGGGCGCCGCGGTGCTACACGGGGCGTTCAGACACCATATCTTTCTACTAATGAGGTTGAGTTGGCAGGAATTTTTGACTATGAGCAGCTGAGAACGTGAGCCTGTCCAATTTTATCTCGTTTTGACCCGATGTACAGGCATTTGGATAGCTCGTACCAGCGGTTGGTCTTCTGCGCCGACACAACTGAGTAGCTGAGGGAGAACCAATGGATACATTAAAGAGGTTGCCTCGGACATGAGGGGTTTCCCGTACTAGCGTTAGTCCTACGTTGATCACGTCGTTTCATTGATGTGATTTCCCTCGACTTGGAGGAATAGGATTTGAGTATTTAGAACGAATCTCTAGCCAGTAGAGTACACGATGCGCAGTACATCGGGGGGGGGACATTAATTCCGTGGAAATAATTACGCCTTACAGCGTCCGTCGCTATGCTAGATCTCTAAATAAAATTACTTGTCCACGTCAACGTCGTAGTTTATGGCGTTAAAAGATGTATTGTTCGTGGACCACTCTAATTATGCAATGTCTACAAAATGGCGGGTGGGTTAGACAACTAGTCGAAGAAACGAATAGTCGATGGTCGTGTTGCTCACCAAAGACCCTGGTGCCACTATCACCCGATTGCCGCGCCGCAAATGCGGCAGAGGGTTTCTCTAAATCCAGATGCACGATACCCGGTAGGACTCTGGGGCGGGAGGTGACGGGGACCACCATAGTTGGAGGTCTATCTCGAGCTGCGCGGATTGGCGGATCGCGGAGGGTGATCCGATTATTCAAAGAGACGAGGAGCGTATTGGAATATCTGTGTCGGCTGTTAGAGGTGTGTGAAAACCGCGGATTGATGGTCTCACAGTTTTCCCATGATGGCAGTTCTGTGGGACGGCGTCAAACGTGAATGTGACAGAGAGACGAGTAGGGACATACGGGCAGGTGTACCAGTTCTTGTCCTATATTAGGGTACGGAATTGGTTAGAGAACTTGCACCACTTAAGATCACTCACGGGGTATACGGCAACCATTACGAGCGCTACAATACCTATTGTAGCTAAAGGCAAGGTTTGAATTGAACCATAGAAGCATCCCAGAGCCCGGAGTCCACTTACTTGTCAATATGTTGGTCTCGACCGCCAAAACCACAATTCGGGATAAGGCGTGGTCGCTAAAGTAACCATCAGCTCGTCGTCTTCCCAGCTGCGTCAATGGTGGAGAGAAGGAAATTTAGAACGATCTTCTACACCCAAAGTGCCGGTACTTTACGTAATAGAGCATTGACCCGGTGATAACGAGGTCGGCCATGGTATTTCCGCCCAGCCAAGTCTGAGCATTGTCCTAATTAGCCAGAAGTGTGGGACATATTTCTGAAATGGCGGACCCACCAACGCAAGAATTTTCAGTATCCGACCGCTGGCGAACTTCTGCAGTACGTGTACCTGCGGATGTGAGCTAATTCGGAAACAACTTGAGACATTGGAGACTTACATAGACGCCCCCACCAACGGAGGCAATTGCGTCAAAGACAGAGACCTGAAAAGAGGTAAGTGTTGGGCATGAGGTGGTGGTACGGGACTTGGTTCACGAGACAGATGATCAGGCATAGAAGCCGGGACGTCCTCCCACTGAGTACCCAGATGCGATACACGAAAAACGATTGGACGGTTAATGAAACTATGGCACCGATAATGGGCACATCGAAAGGGGACGCAAAGGGCGAGGTGAGGCGTTCCAGGTTGCCGAAGCCAGAAACGAACCAATGGTAGAGGTCCGCTCCGGTGAGTGCTGTCTGCAATGTCTCTACTAAGAATACCGCGTACACTATAGAGGTGTCATTTGAAAAGGGAACGCAGATGGTCAAAGAGTGTACGTGCCCAGTAGCTTAAGCGGTATTCCATCGTCCGGGAAATTGTAACCGTATACATCTCAACCCGATGTGAGATGGACATAACCCTGGGAGGCGCGGAGAGTAACTCACAGGTCTGAACCACCAGAACGCCATACAACATCCAGTTCC